>PNEQ01065587.1:0-23174 GCA_003012365.1 Medauroidea extradentata | reverse complement strand
TTTTGTGTTTTGAAACATTTTTTTAAAATACTCAACATCGCGGAATATGAAATTTAAACTTATATATAAAACAAACCATCTTTATTCTCGTATGGTAAAAAAAATAAATTGTGTATCATTAATACTTTAGTTAATAAACGATTGCGAATTGTTATGTGTTTTTGAAGTTTTGAGGTAGGGTCCACAGAACCCTTAACAGCCAAATTTAGTGGTTCATAGTGTCAGAATAGTCTTCACAGATGATTACATTAGCAAATAAATACCTGTTGATGTTTTCGTTACAAATGGCAACTTCCTTTGCGTGAGGCAAATTATACTCGTATTATAATTAGGATTTATAGTTTAAAACCTTCAGTTTCTCCGTGCCAGAGTTCCTGGGTTCGAATCCTGTTTAGGTCATGAGTGTTTTGTTGACCCTTCACCTTATTTCACCTTCATCAACTTTTAAGATCTCGTTGTTGGACTGTTAAGCCATCTCGCACCACCTTAAGTTGTATTATTCATTATATTTTGTTTCCACGGCTTTCGGTTATCACAACATCGTCTCGCCCTCGCTCAAATATTGTTTTATTATGATAATTAATAGCGTATGGGGAGGTACCCAAGTGCAGGTATTTGACTGGACCCCGGTAGGCACCTGCATATCCTGGTATGAAATTAAATGAAGCCCTACAATAGACAAGTGTCGAAATGAGATAATATAATGATAAAATAATTGATATAATTCACGTAATTATAACCGCCTCTAATGGTACGTTACAGGCGTAAAGCCACTTACCTTACCAAAATTATACTTACTGTCTGTTCAATAAGTGTTCTCGTTCGTGGATTAGACTACACCGAATTATGCAGCTGTAGTTTAATGCAGAAAATTTGCACTTCGCGTAATTTTTGTGAGTCATAATATTTACCACGCAAACTGTCTTCGACTTCGTAGAAAGGAACACGACGAAGTCCGGCCATATTTGCCGGTGTTTAAAATGTCAGGTATTGGGGTTTGATGGTTCTCGGTAGAATTACCTGGATTATCATCATATTCTTATATTAGAAATACTGACAGGTTATTGTTACGTAGGTAGGCAATTAAATAAGTTACAACGGTATATTTTCGGTCTGTGGTGTTATAAAACCAGTCACGCGTTATACTGCATTTTCAGTAACGTGAGTTCTGCAGGAGCCGTACTTTTCCCTTTCAGATAATTTGCATGTTCCGCCATCTTGTTAACATAATGTAACAATGCATGTATTGTAATGAACAATAAACTTGGTGAATAGATTTCACCGTACACTTAAGTCAACGGCTGAAACCATAGTCAAATATTTTTGTTTGTGTTTACAGACTTCAAAAGTGCAAATTTACCGTTAACTATTTATTCAATACATTTGGAAATGGTTGAGTATTGTTTAAAACATGAACTTAACACATTAACATACATTTGTAATATCTAAACATAGGGAAAGTTACTCACTACTTCTACTGCCTTGTGGGCAACGGAATTTATTGCACAACATACCTGCTTACTCCTTTACTGCAGCCATTAAATGTTGACTATTTTTATGTCCATGCGTAAACTTGAGTGACATTCCACACGATAAAAACTGTTGTAGGTCGTGAAAATAAGTAGGTGTAAGTACAGCACGTAATTCATTTACGTGCGAATATGTAACATCACTTGCTACCAACCTATCAGAGTCGCCAACATTTGCAGGCAAAATGTTACTTTTGGTAATTCTACTCACAGACAAGCACTAAGGACCGGTCATTTAACTTTTGTTTATCAGATTGCTGTACTGAAAATTTAACTCGTCCTAGACTATTACGCTGCTCTGTTGTTATATTACCAAATTGAAATGTTTGAGGCGAAGATACGGAAATGTTTTTTTTTTTTTTTGTGAAAAAAAAAAAAGGCGGGAGGGTAGATATTATCAACAAAACGTTCTTTGGTATAGGACATTGCATGTTACGACCAAAGACGTTACAAAAGCTTCTACTGCATGTTGGGAAGAAAATGTGTTTTCTTATAGGAGAGTTTGACACAGGGAAGAATTCTGCCGCTAGTTGCGCTGCAGTCGCTGACGCACCTAATAAACTATGAAACCTCAGTAAAAATTATTTGCAATTAGGTATGGTAACCACAGTAAATAATTTAATTTAAAATAGAAAAACCTACCAATTTGGCCTGTTAAATTATCAACTTCCAGTAACTTAAATTCAAAGAAAGAGCTCGGTGATTGGTCAGATTACAACTCTTGCCGATACCAGCTCTCAAGCGGCAGAAATTTTTCCTGTGATAAGAATTTGCCTTAGTAAAGTTAATTCTACTACGGGTTTTGAAAGATTAATGTGTAAAAGTTTGTCGCAGGGAAAATTTCTGCCGCTTGAGTGCTGGTGGTAAGGGATGCAAAATGACGAATCATGAGCTTTCCTAAATTTTAGGTTACATTTGATTCAAAACTCGATATTTATTTACTGTCACTTTAAAATTAAGTTAAATTACTTCTGTGATTTCCAAGCATATTCAAATTTAATTTTCCTACAGTTTTGTATTTTTCTGGTCCCTTAGCGAAAGCAGCAAAACTAGTGGCAGAAATGATCCCTGTATCAAACTCTCCCATAAGAAAAAATTTATTTCTAACCTGTAGAAGAATTAACCTTAACAATGGTCGGTATGTTGGTTTAAAAGATGGCGGGATAAGCATATCTATGTGGGAAATAACCTAGTCTTGGTCTTGCGTTGCTTTCATTGGCAAGCGACGGCGATAAGATGTAACAAAGCTGAATATTTTTTTTGCTAGGCTGTAAAACGTTAAGCCAACATGCACGTTATCTTGGAAGTGTTGAAATAACGAAGTTGGTTGTCGACCCTGCTAGTCACGGACAACGACCGGGTAATGTTTTTATACGTGCATTGCGACATACGCACTTGTTGCTACGCGACTGTAATGTCCACACTACAAGTGCCGTGTTCTCCAGCCTTTATTGACCTTCCCCCTCCATACACTAGGATCCAGGTTTGAGTCCCAGGGGGAGGGCATAGCACAAATAATTAAGGTTAAAAAGATGCACAATTACAGCAAATAGTTTGTGATGTATTTTACGAATGACCTGTAATTTCCTTTACATTTATAAGAACCACAATTTAAGAGGGCGTGGTACCTAATTCAACACTGAAATCATTAATCTATAGTTGTAGGTTTCTTGAAGTCAATTTGCGAAAATTAAACAATAGCAGTCCTAGACAATAGTTTTAGCCAACCTTTTTTTTATGTTACGAATTTCTGAGGCACAATATCTGACGCCGGAACCTCGTGCATTTAACTGAGGCGCAAGAGATTACGCGTAACAAATGAGTAATTTTGGATAAATATTTACTTATAAAGTTGGCAAATACCATTATCTAGGATTGTCATTGATTATTTTATCCATTTTTGCTTTGGAAAAAGTGGAGAAATCAGTAGATGTTTTCAGCGTTTATTTATCAACCACGCACTCTTTTTAAGGGCGCGGTGTACCGTAATTTTCATCGTCATTATTTTATTTTTATTTGTACCAAATATTTTTTTCTTGTTTTAGACACAAAATGTGACTAAATTTGGCTCTTATGAATTTTTATTATCTCTCATAGTTTTCGCGTAATGGCTTGTTAAAGTCATATTTTGCATGTTTCCGTTTTAACGACCACACTAAAACCAACTGATATACCAAACTGAAAAAATTTACAGTGAATAAAGATATCGCAGGCTACAATGGCATGGTCATAAAATTAAAAAAAATTATTTTAAATTTTTGAAAAATATATAGAATTTAAAAAATTTTTATTTTCAGCATTTTTTTAAAATTCAAATAATTTTTATTCTTTAATTTTATGAGCATGTCATTGTAGCCGGCAATGGTTTTATCCACTGTGATTTTTTTCCAGTTTGGTATATCAGTTGGTTTTAGTGTGGTCGTTAAAACGGAAACATGCAAAATATGACTTTAACAAGCCATTACGCGAAAACTATGAAAGATAAAAATTTTTCATAAGAGCCAAATTCAGTCACATTTTGTGTCTAAAATAAGAAAAAAAATGTAGTACAAATAAAAAATAAAATAATGACGAAAATTGCGGTAGACCGCGCCCTTAAGGCGGTCGCCTACCCCACACTTCAAATGCGTTGCGGTGTTTTCGTAAACAGGCTTTTTCTACGAAAGTATTCCACGTGTACGCGTGTACCCATTGTGCCAACGTACGAAAAGAAAAACTATCAATGTCGGAACTTAATTGTTAAGACGCCCCACGTTCATTAAAACCATTGTTCCTAAGCCCTCCAACATCTAAAAACGGCCTTTTCAGACTTCCGTACTTCAAGATGTACTAACCGGATGTATGTGGAACTCAGATTGCGACCTGCACTGAACTTAATTGCAGACTTTCCACCAATAAAATTATATGGTCACCGCTTAATGTCCCATAGTAAAAACCGTTCGGCGGGAAGCTTGCACGCTAGTTCAGCGCTTGGCTCGTTGAGGCGACGTGGCATTTGATGCGCGCTTCAAGGTCGACCTTACTGCTCCGTCGCTTTTGAGCCTCTCACACGTAGGTAGTCGGCCCCCTTAATTGTTTCTCAAATGTAGACACGATATCATAGGTTTATTATAAAGAAATGTGATGGAATTTGTTGTTTCACATTAATAGGCAAAACATAAGCCTTAAGAGGAGTCTTCGCCGGTGTCAATTTATCCACCTTTGACGCGTGGAAACAGCAGAGTAGCGATACGAGTCAGTGTCCCACACTTAAGCATATCGCCTCTATTCGCAGCGCGCCATACTGGCGTGCTAGGTATTCCTTCTAGTATTTTACCTACGGGGCATTAAATAATCGGTGACCACATTTTATTTTTGAATAGTATGAAGTAAAGACCAACGTATTCCTCTCGCTTTGCACTTTAAGAAATCGGGTAATATTTCGGAGTTACAACAGTCTAAAAGAACCGTTTCTAGCCATTTTAAGAGGCCAGGAAATCATATTTCTAACAAGCGGGCTGAATTTTTGAAAACATAGAAGCATAGTTTCAAGTGTGTGTTTATTTCGTAGAAAAACATAATATGAGTAACTTAAGTGGTTTCGCGTGGAAAAGAATACGCGTGACAAGCTACAAGCCTTCCATGCACCAGTCAAGGACTTATTTTAAGGGGCCCGCCTCGTTGCCATAAAATCACACTGCAGCGTGTTTGAAGAAAAAGTTTTACACCGAAACTAATACACGTGTGTTCACGCCGTTTGTCTACGAAAGGAACACACACTTCAGGCGACTACCCTTAAGTACTTTCAAGACAACAAACGTATTAGAAATTCTTTTAGGGCACGTCAAAATGGGTTAAAACGGGGTTTTCAGGCTGCTATAGCGGAAAATATACTAGCCGAATACATGTGAAACCACTTAAGGGTAGTGCATTGGACTTTAGTAAAGTGATTTCGTAAATAAAACAATAGGGTCACCACCTAAAGTCCCATAGGAAATTTGTTCTTTCGCGAAGATTGCACGCCTTAAGCGTAGAGGCGACTCACCATTGTATGGCCCATACGACGTCGCCCTTAGCACCATACCTCACTCACACAAACACATGTGCCACAAGGCGGGCCCCTTAAACCATAGCTTGAAAGAGTGACAAAAAAAGTATTAGTTTCCACGGAGTCAATGTTGACGGCAGCGCCTACAACTAGGACAAACCAGGTTTGAGTCTCGGCGGGTTTCTCCCGAGGTCCGCACATAGGAAACATGGCTGACAGTGCCGTTGGTGGGCGGGTTGTCCCAGGGCAGTCGCAGTTTACACGACTTTGCATTCCAGCTAGCGACACGTAGACGGTTAAGTCGACAATGAACATGTGATAAGGATATAGTAAGCATTAACACAAGACCCAGTGCCTGTCATCAATGGTTACATGCTTATTGTGAAGAAATGTTTGTTGTTGCAGTTATAAAATACCTGATGTTAACATTTTAAAACAATACTATAGCGTTTTGAGGTCACGATGGTAGAGGGTCAGATGTCTCGCTTCTCATCTAGGCCATACGGTTTCGTTCACGAATTTTTCGAATATGGGAAACGTGGCGGATGTTGCCGTTCACCGGCGACGGTTTTTTTCGGGGAACTCCCGTTTCGTTTTTCTGCTTAACCAAGTCAACTCAATATGTTATTTCTCTTCTAATTGAGTGTCGTGCGACAGCATAGTTTCCATTTCAGGACTTCTGGTTGCTCAAACCTTTTAGGTAACTCTGGTAGGATTGCCGCCTCTGTCTCCTACATTAAGGTGGCTGCCTGGGTAGATGTGTTTAGCGTGGTTGAGGTCACACCTGACTCTAGCCTCTAGGAGCGTATCACTGTAGTCTTTTCGCAGACAACTGCCATCTATGAGATATTCAGTGGTGACCCTGTCATTTTATGACGTCATATTAAAGATTAATGTACTGCACGTGCCAATATCTTCTAAGAGATTCTGTGCAAAAACTTTCATACTTAAGCCCAGAAAACACCCATTTTCGCCATTTTTGGCCGCTTCAAAATATGAAGTTTAATGGTTAATCTAAAATGGGTACAGAGACGTGTAATGTTATTTTAATACTATTCGTAAGCAGAGCTGAGTTAGGCGCGTTTATCAGTTTTCAAATAATGTAGTAACGGGCTGTACACAGCTCGGAGTCCTGGGCATAGTTCAGTATTCGGGCAAGTACTTTGCAACCTTGGCGTGAAGGTAACTTTTCAGCCGCTAATCACAGTAGTGATTACGTGTAGCTGCTGGGGGTCCAGTATCTGAGAAGTGATAAGGGCGACATTGCCCCGCGCACCAAGTGCATTACCGTCGCTATCAACTACAAGAGTGCTGGCGTTTATAATTTATATAAACTAGCTCGTTGACTTTGTAACAAGTGCCGCCAGTTATTGTATGTTGATGTGCGTTCATTAATTGTACTTAAATTTTGTTTGACAATTACTACTATATATATACATATATATACACACACACACACAAACATACACACATATATATGAAGCCTGTATGTGTGTGTACGCGCGTGGGTATGTAAATGTCTGTAAGGTATGTGTCCCTACCCCATTAAGGCCATGATCTTTCATTTATTTCAAACAATTGCAAATAACTTGAATATTTTTTAACCAAATGCTTTTTTAAAAAATTTGAGACTCTGTACACTCATACAATACACAAATTTGCCAGAGCGTTTTTTTTAAATATAATGTACCGCTTGATAGCAAAATATGATTTTGCTTCATTTTGGCTTATTTTGACAAAAAATGTGTGTTATTTCATGGGCAGAAATCGAAAAATCTGTTTGGTGTATTGCAACAGAAAAATTCAGATACAAACGATGATATATGAGTGTTAAAACTGCCAGAATGAATTTTTGTTATACGTATTAATTTGCGTTAAAAATATTTTCGAAACCACTGCTGTACTAAAGAGCGAGGTCTTAATTCAGCTGTGACGAAACTTTGACGAGCAGTTGTGCGTGTGCCCGCGATAGTTTCTGACAAAAGTTGTATAGAGAGGTGGTAAGGTGCAGAGTGGGGCACCCAAAATATTTACTCAAATTTGTTATTGCAACAGTATTTATGAACGATAACATTGTTTTGCTGCATTTAGAATTTTATAGGCCTAAATTTGCTATATAATATTTTTGGAACGTAATATTTTTTTTTACCGTAATGTAAGCTACTATTAGTGTTATCAGTATTGATATTACTAGTCCACTTGTATGAAACTTGAAGTGCCGAAATATTTTTATCTGCTATTTTCTAAAATTGTTTAAACAATTTTAGGGAAAAAATTGTACATATTGAATATATAAATAACTTAACATATTTGCACGAATTCCCTGAAATAATTTAAGAATACTAAGTGTGGATATGTGCGCCGCTCGAAGAGGCAGCCAATATCTAGTTACGGCCTAATAACTGAGAGAGAAATTTGTGGAAGTGAGTTGCCAGCACTGTGCGTGTGTCCTTGGCGTGGTTGGAGACTGGAGACACGGTGTCTGCCCATCCCACCCCCCCCCCTCAGCAACAGGACGAATAAAAAAAATACATTGTTGCTCAAATAACACATGCAGTGTTGCCTAGTCTAAAACTGTAAATAAAACGAGAAAGTGAAATTTGGTATCAGGTACCAACTAAATAACATTGAGGTTTGCACATAACCGATGTGCGTTGTGAGCACATTTATAATGGCCACTGTATTAACTCGACAAATTAAATCCACCCACGCTGTCAAGAATATAATACTAAACGGAAGCCGATCTATAACAGCTGGTATGTGCAGCAAAACTTAGTGGTGGCCAAAACTATACCTTGACAATTACCGACATGTGTGGATACTATGAGAAGTTCGTTTCGGAATGATTTAATGGAGAAAGAAATACGTGTAGTAAAGTATTTAAACACTTAAATTTGATTCATTGAGATAAAGCTTGCAATGTCTTCATATAATAGCATCAAATTAAATATTTTGTGTCGGTCAACGTTATCCCTGCAGTCAAAGCGTCCACATTTGACGGTATGTTGTATGACTTCAACATATGAACGTCTAATGGGAAAACAATCCCCACGTGAAGAGGAACAAACAAGGTTATATGGGCGTGAGAGGGTTTCACTGCTATTCAACAACCATGTGTTAATAGTCGATGATGGCGAAGTGAGGCGAAGGAACAACACAGCATCCATGACCGAGCTGGGATTGGAACCCAGGACCTCTCGCACAGTAGACTGGCGCCTAACAACCTACACTACGGAGGCCGGCAAGGTTATATGAACACCAGTCCAAAAACTGCACTATTTCTGCGCTACAGTTGCGATACATGATGTACGACTATGCCTTCCTACTAGTGTCCATGGTTATACATAGCGGAGTGTACAGTGTACAGTACTGCTGTAATGACATGCCACAACATGCGTTATCAACCCTACATCGTGTATTGCCAACTGTAGTGTTTTCACATTATACGTCCATATAGAATGTTTTGTGTTCCTCTCCATGTGAGGATTGTTTACCAACACATTGACGTGAAATTTGACAACATCCTGTATACTTTGATTGTTACATAGCGTGCTATGTTTATATTAAAATATAGCAGGAAAGTAGACATTATCTGAAAGAAAAGATGTAGCAAGGGTCTGAATAGAGCTGACTTAATCCCCAATGATAGTGTGAAGGTCATATAGGCTGTTCACTTTAAAAGAGTCCTTCTCAACAGTAATAATAATTTAAAAAATGAATTTATTGGGGCTAGAGATGTAACGTTATGAGAGTTGTGACATGTTTCCAATATTTTTAGTTTTATGGAATGTTTAGTATTCAAGATAGTAAATACGGAGGCATAATGGCTCACAGAAAATTGACAGTTTAGAATGATAGTGTGCGTGGAACGCTACATGGGAAGGCAGTCGTGTGTATGGCAATGAAGAGGAGAGAGAGAGAGAGAAGTGAACTGAAAGTAGGAAGTGTACTGTAATTGCAATCGCCGGAGGTAACTGACGTAACAGCCGCCCGCCGCGGAGATAGCATGTAGGTACTCCATGTAGCTGCAAGACGGTAGAATTAACTTCACACTACGGTGCTTTCGAGAACTCTCCCGCTGGGAGTGAAGATATTTTGAACAGAGCTCTACGTCTAGGTCTTAGTGATGATGAGGGGATGACATGAGTATGGAGCAGCGCCGGAATGAGGAGGCGGAGAATATGGAGATTCCTGAGAAAACCCGCAGACCAGAGGCATTGTCTGACATTATGTATATATGATTGATAGCGCTCTGGCAGGATCGTGTTGCTGTGTCACAGTTGTTCCTACTGTCTGTGTGTTAGTGGCGTAGTGTGTGGCATAGTAACATGTTTTGTACTGCTGTAATGTTGCCCCACAGCAACATGATCCTACCCGAGCGCTATCAATCGTATGTCATGTATTTCCAACTGTAGCGCAGAAACTGTGCGTTTTTGGACCTATGTTCATATAACACTTTTTGTTCCTCTACACGTGAGGATTGTTTCCCTAGGATATTGACACGGAATTTTGCAACACCCTGTATAGGCCTACAGTAATTTTAAAAGAAAGGTATTCGCTAGTACTCTGGACATTAATGCGTCCGGTGTTCAGTGTATTTACAACCTGAAATATTAAAATGTGTAATTATATTTAAAGTATAAAATAATGAGGTGTATTATTATGATTGTGATCAGGCTCAGTAATCTGGAGGCGCGGTGGCCTGTGGTCAGACCTCCCGCCTTGTTCATCCGGGCTCGGTCCCTGAATTGTTCGCATGTGGGAAACGTGGCGGACGTCGCCGCTGGTTCTCGGGGAACTCCGGTATCCCCCGCCTCTCATTCCGTCGCTGCTCCACACTCATATCGCCCTCACCTTACCCAGACAGGATTGGCTCGATACGTGGGGCAGCCGGCCCAATCTTCGCCCCAGCCTTCTCTCATGCATGCCAGAAGTCGGGGACACGCGGTGGGTTTTCAATTGTCAAATATATTAATAGTAAACAGTACAGTTCTAGCAATACATAAGCTAACCGAACTAACAATATTAACGCTGCGGTATGTGATCTTGCATGCACTTTTTTTTTTATTTCAAGTTAAAATTTCATTTTAATGTCCATTGCTTTCACGATGTTTATTTTTTATTCCTAAACGAAAAGAGAGATCGGTAAACTGTTGCATAGTTTTGTTAAATTGTTTTCACTATGCAGTCTAATTTTTTATCGAAATAAAAAATTCTGTATATTTGGCTAATTAGTTTATTAATCATAATTTCCTTAATTGCATAATTTTTCCAAATCCTTGCGAATTTCGTTTTGAAAAAATTAGTTAACCTGGTATGCATTGTTTTTAACTAAACTGTACAGAAGTTTTTTGATATCTCCTCTCGTTTAGGATTTAAAAAATTGCTATCGTGACTGAAGTAGAAAAGACCATGATCTTTCATTTATTTGAAACAATCGCAAATAATTCAAATATTTTTTAACCAAATGTTTTGAAAAAATTTGAGACTGTGTACAGTCATACGATACTCAATTTTGCCTGAGCGTTTTTAAAAATATTGTACTGTTTGGTAGGAAAAAATATTTGGCTTATTTATACCACAAAATATGTGATATTCCAGTGGCGAAAATGTAAAAATCCGTTTGATGTATTATAACAGAAAAATTCATACACAAACGATGATATATAAATAAGTCTTAAAACTGTAAGAATTTTTTTTATATACGTATTAATTTGCGTTAAAAATATTTTCGAAACCACTGCAAAACTAAAGAACGAGGCCTTAACTAAAGAACGAGGCCTTAACTAAAGAACGAGGCCTTAAGAGAAATGCTGTTATTTTTTCGGACAAGAGCGGCACAAATAAAGCGCTGGGAAGGAAATATTTCTAACAAAGGATGATTCCAAAATGACAATATTAGCGGCGAGTGTAGTCTTTGTGTAGTAGCCTCGCGCACGCCCAGCCAGTCTTGTGTGTACACGTGTCAGCGAGGCTAGCGGGCTGGAGTCGAACAAGCGACCTGCAGCTCTGACCCAGTGGCACGGTAGTTCCGCCATCTAGCGGGACCCCTGGCGCCTGTCTTCACAACGGGACCCCTCTTTACCATTGGCCGTGTTCCAACTGATGCTTCGGTAATTACTCTATCAGTACGCTCCAGGTGGAACTGTTGTGTGTATCGTGTTGTGTCAGGTCCAGCCAGTTAGTCTACGAAGGAGGGGGGGGGGGGGCGCAGAGACCTAACTGGCAGTACAGTAATTGAACGCAAGCAAGGGAGAAGCGTTTTATGTTAGGCGTACTGAATTCTTCAATAGAAACCATGCACTACATTACGTGTTTTATATCTTGTTTTTAATCAATCTTATTTCAAAATTAGTACCAGATTTCTAAGGATGGGTTGTAGTAATGGCGCACCCATAAATCCCCGCGCCTGGTAAGATTCATAAAGGTTATTTGGTGACACAACCCAGACAAATGCAGGACAGCCTGTAGCAACGTAAGGACTTGTTTCCAATTTCACGTTTATTAGTAACTTGTTATACTGGCAGTATCCAGCCAACCATACAGCATTGTAATACACATTTTGACCCGGCCTGTGTTATTGCATTTGACATGTTTTCGTTGTAAATATACAGTACTAGCTGTCCCGCTGCGACTTCGCCCGCGTGTATCATAGAATAGAGTAATTAGCAACTTTTAAATACGTGTTAATTGATAGTGTTACTATATTATCTTTATATACTTAACATATGAAGCTAAACTAGCTGTTTAATAACACAACAAGTACAAACAGCTTCATCCAGTCCACTTCGCTGAGCGTACTTTATTTGCAGAACCTCTTTGTTTTTAATTCGTCTTTATTTCTCTATGATAATCAATAACATTCTTTTATAGAGCAAAAAACATATCCATTGCAACTTTTGAGTTATTTCTCCGTGGTCAGTATTCACTTTTCGAGAGTTCTGTAACATTTTAGGCTTACTACTTATCACACCTGTAATTGTCGAATTTCAAAATATCCTGAGTTCTGTTTTTAGATATTTACGTAAGCTTCATTTTAAAGCAAAAGCCCCCTCGATATATCAAATGGTTTGGGAGATGATTACTTGGAAACACGTTTTATTTTTTAACCAGCATTCAAGGACGAATATTGAAGAAACCTGAAATAATTTTAGGTACGGTACCTACTTAAGCTTAATTTTAAACAAAAACCACCTCGATGTCTCAAATCGTTCAGGAGATACGGATGATTAATTGAAAACACGTTTAATTTTTTACCGGCTTTCAAGGACGAATTTAGAAAAATCCTAAAATTCTTTTTAGAAATTTACATGAGCACCATGCTGATGCAAAGAACACTTCGATATCTTAAGAGGTTTAAGAGAAATCGAGGATTTATAGAAAATACATTTAACGGGTTCTCACCCCCTTAATCTCCGAATTTCGAAAAATCTAAAAGCTATGAAGTATGCATTTGCTTAAGCAATGTTTTGAAGTAAAAAAATTTAATATATATCAGTTAAGAGAGTTATCGAAAATTTTGCGAAAACACGTTTTGCCCCCTTTCACCCCTTAATTTTCGATTTTCGAAAAATCCTTCGTTAGTGGGTGGCTACGCTGTGAGGGAAAGGTACGCTGAAATTTTCACGTTTCTAGGTCCAGTGGTTTGGGCTATGCGTTGATGAGTGAGTGGGGCACTTCATTGTATGTATAGAGATTATTGGCAACGGTGACGGTGTTAGAGCAAGTACATGTGGAAGTGTAACAAATATTATAACCAATACCGTACAGCCCTATGATGATAACAAAGAGAAGTGTGCAAAAATAACATAGCGGCGTAGGGATGAACAATTCTCTGCTATAATTTGTTTTCTTTTGTCTGTATATTTGGAGATTTTTTGTATACATTCTCCTATTATCGTTTGTCGGGAACGAAATCTGGTTCTTTGCAGAGAAGATAAAGCTTTCCTCCACATTGTTTTGTTGGCAGCGGAAATCTTGAATTCAGCGTGATGTTGGCTGGAGGTGTAAAGAGAAGTGTTCTCGTAGAATTGCGCTAGTTGTCCAGTAATGGACGTATCTGATGTTAGTGGCTAAGAAGGCAAGTTGCAGGACGATGTCCTTGGGCGGTGGGACCTCTCCAAGACTACAAGCTAGCAGCCAGCAGTGGAATGTTGGCTCCAGCCTCCACGTCTCCAGCAGTATATATAGTGTGGGTAGATCTTACACTTGTTTACAACACACCGACAATACGTCTCGCCCCTCCCTTCCTTCTGACATTGTAGGTGAAGACAAGGAAGGCCTTCCTGCACGCTGAGCGTTCCTGCTCTTCGTTACAATCACACGTTGAATTGAATGTATTTCATACGAAGGAATACAAGAAGGTTACAAGACAATGCTTTTAATCCCCTTGAGCATAGCTCGATTGGGATCTTTACAGATAGCGGATTATACTAGTAGTTGAAGTTAGGTCATTACTAGATATTGCGATGAAAAGAAAAGAAGACAAGCAAACAAAATGACAAAATAAAAAAAATTATATGGTAGTATTTTAGCAACTGTGAGTACATTAACACTACACTATGTGTTGAAGTCCATAGCAAGTGATAACTGCTAAGTTAACAGTCCACAGCAGGTTCTCAGACCAACTCAAATACACTATATTACATGTACAACTAGACACAATTAAGGTATTGAACAAAGAAATGATTACAGTTTCAGCAAAGTTCACAGAAAGGAATATTTACAGTGTACAGTGATACAAGCTACCCAGGTTCATAACTTGATATCAACATTACATAGGTAGCAGGGCACGTTCGTTTAACTATTATGTCTCCTCGGTGTATATTGGTCTATGAATACTAAACACTGGTTCCAAAAATACAAGGCCGTTCAAAATAGACAACAGCGTTTTTTGCACTGTTATATTTTAACACCTACAATAAGAATAGTACTATTACATGGAGCCGAAACATGGAGAGTACACGAGTGTACAGAAAGAAAGAAAAATGTTTTTGAAAATAAAATCCTGAGAAATTTTTTTCATCAGGGAGAAGGATGGTGAAGAAGAAAGAATGAGGTAGTTAAGGCCCCCCCCCCTCCCCAGCTGTTTCTTTTGCGATGATAATTATTTCAAGCCTAAACGAAGAATATATTAAAACATCTGTTCGGCAGTTTTGTTTAAGATGGTTTTTGTCGTAATAGCTAATTTTTTAAAGACTCATAAAGTCAATCATCGAACATTTCATTTATTTCATAATTAACTGAAACAATAATATTTACTGACTTGAAAAAATAGCTAACAATGTGAAAATCATTTTAAACAAAACTACCGAATTTTTTTTATATCTGCTCTCGTTTAGGCCCTTAAGGGCGTCCAAGTGGGGAAAAATCATAATTTTATATTTTTATACAATAGAGTAAGTTTCGTAGACATTACTCGAGAGTACATTTTCATCTTAACGGGGAAAAAATAGCTCAGCTAGTTTTCTCACAATGGCATTTCAAAGTCAAAATTTGTATATTCTTACGTAAAAAAAAAAATTGAAAACTAAATTTAAAAAAAAATCATATCAGCACTACATGTCACAGTCTATATTATTTTTGTATTAAAAAAATTGCTATGAGGAAGAAAAAATTACCAAAGCATATTAAAAATTTTTTTGATTAAAATTTTTTGCAGTGGGTCTTCACATACCTAAAGCAGTAGCTCCTGGACATGTAATTATAATGTGAAGTATTTCAGTTCATAATTTTTATTGGTTTTCATGTTTGTGTGAAGTAAAGATATGCAAATTTTGACTTTATAATGCAGTTATGGGAAACAAAATGTGTAAAAGGAAAATTTACTCCCAAGTAACATCTATAAAACAAACAATATTTCATACTAATAAAAAATTACGTTTGTTTTCCCACTTGGACATCCTTAGAGAAAAATGCAACGAACCACGTATGTTGTTGCGCAAAGCCAGTGTGACCACCCACCTGAAAAAAACTTGAATTATCAGGCCAGTTCGTCCACCTGCATGTACCATGGCAGGTTCTACAAACATATGAGCATTTAATACCGGCTTTCCGGCATCCGCATCTTACAACACACCCAGTTGTACAGCGGAAGAATATGTTGTTCAGAACTGTCAGGTTCTACCGGGTCCAATCCCCACGGATCAGGAGGTAAGTTGTTACCGAGCCAATGTTGAATCTGCAAATACACTCTCAATGAGTGTTGCCTCGCTGAGCCTCTTGTGGGATGAAGTGAAGGAGAGATCAGGAATGATAAATACCGATGGTTATTTAAATCATGTTATTTAGCATTGGCTGTATAGAACATCTTCTCATCAGCTTGTGACACAGCATCAGGTGTAGATGTCTCTTATCAGGCTTTTTTTTTTAATAGTTTTTGTTGCTTTGCATTTCTTATAAATGGCTGAGGTCATATCACAGCCACTGAAGGCGTGGTGGAAGAGTATGGATTGAGAAAATGGTAGTTCTTGGAGTGAATTTGTTGGATATAATTTAGCTTCTACTTTTTCCCTGCTAGGAGTAAATAAATAAATGTTACTATATGGTGGTGCCAAAGCAGTTGGTAGCACTACCAAGTCCACATCTTCCGTTATTACAACCGACCGCAGTAGGAGTAGTGCTTGCTTCCTGTATCCTACATTTCACGATGGTATACTCTTTCATATAAGTTTGGTAACATTTGACAGCTATGGGCAATGATTTTTAATATTTTGTGATTTGTGGCTCAATTCAAGACAAGCTTTGCAGTAGAAATGGTGACATGGACATTTCCGACCCATTCTAGAACTAAAAATGTCTTGCATTGTGCCACAAATCACAAAATATAAAAAAAATTATCGCCCCTGAGTAACTATAAAATTTTACCAAACTTACGTGAAACAGGGTATAGTATCAGCATCACCTGTAGCTGTATTCCTCTGGCAGTCATTTTCCGTGTGAGGTAGTGAATAGGCCTTGTTTTATTCCTTTCATTTGCCAAAAATTGTTCCTGTTGAACGTTGACATTCATGTTCTCATCAAACTTTTTTTTCAACATAATTTTTTGTGATGATTCTTCTCAGTTCTGCTGTTTTTTCACTCTTGACATCACCATACCCGTAGAATTCACCACAGTGCTTGGTCATGTAAGCTACGTTTAATAACGTCATATTTTGAGGTAATAGTTCATCAATACTCTTAAATGACTGTGTACTTTCGGTTTTTTTTTTTTCGATTACAACCAATTTAAGAACTTTCAAAATCATGCAATTTTCAGCAGCCTGTATTTCCTAAAGTATTAATTTTGTAGGAACATTTTAAGTACCGATATCTTTTTTGTAGGAAATTATATGTTCTTTAATTTTGTACATGAAGTGTTTTTGCTACATCATATAGTTTGCGTGGTACTTAAAGGAAAACCAATGAAATGTACGTTTAAATGTCCCCCTTCCGGCGCTCCACACAACAATGGGGACTTTTAGTATGTGGTTCAGTATACTTCCCCATACACCTCTGCAAAATTTCAAAACAGTGTTTTTGAATTTAATTGCCTGGACTATAGCGATATTTGCTAATTTTATGAGCAACATTGATTTGGGAAGTGTGATATCTGCGTAGTGATTAAATTATGTACGAGATTTCGGTGTCAGAGATTGTTCAGATATATGTTACTCAAGAAAAGTTCTTACTCGTGAAGTAGGTAAAGTATACAGTCTAGGATAACTGTATTTCGAGTTTTACAAATTGGCTTCGAGAAACTTACAGTTTTAAACTGATGCTTTAAGTGCTGAATTATGATGCAACTTGCCCTATTAACCATTCATTACATGAAGTAAAATGTTTTACTATGAGACAGTGTTTAATAACTACTGTTACTGTAGATTATTAGAGCCAGGACTACTGGATTGAGCTTAGCTTGAAGCTAATGGTAGCTGGGAGCCACACACAGGTAGGACCGAGCGCGGCGGATGCTGGCAGCTGGCCAATGAGAGCAGGTGGGCGGCAAGCAGGCCACGCCCACCATGCTACGTAAATCTCTGACCAGAACAGCGACTCTCGTTCGCGTGGGACCTTGCGGCCACTGGCATTACTCTGTGTCCAGTAACTCCGCCGTCTGCTGGCAGGTTACTTTCTTACCATCTAGTGAAAACAGCCAGTTTTCTAGGTTGGCACTAGGAGCTGCTGTAAGAATCGTGGATCGTCAATTATCTGGAACTGTGTTTTATGACTGGGAGGTGTGGGATATTAACGGTCTACAGGAAAGAAATCCGCAGATGTAAGAGAAGAATGTGATGGGAAGAAGTTGTAGAGTGTCAAGACTAGGGAACGAGCCTCATAAAATCTTTCAAAGATAGAATAATGAACATGGGGCTCATCGGTGATAGGATTGAAGAGAGAAGATACACAGTTCGTCATGTAAGTGGGAGGTACGATGCAAGGCGGTCCAAAACAATATGTCTGGCAGCCACCTGGAAGATATGAGTGCAAGACCAAGGAGTTCAAGGAGTATCAGACAGTTACAGGAAGATGGTGTAATTGATAGGGAAAAGAAGAATCGGACGTGGGAAACTGCAATTTTTGTAATCTACCCACTATAAAAACTCTGTAGAGTTGGACTCCTTAGTGACTGGTTTAGTTTCTGACAACTTTCAGGCCCACTTGTACGCTGGTGTAGTTTTTACACTGCTGTAGTTAGAAATGTAATCATAGTAGGTATTATTGGTGTCCCTTGTGGTTTGGTTACTACCAAGTGAGCTGGCGTAGTGACAAAGAAACTACTGGCCTCGTATTTAGAAGGACCTCGGTCCGATTCCCATTTCGACCTGCTGATTTCGGTTTCCTAGAGATTCTCAAAATCACTCCAGCCGAATACTGGTATGGTGGCTCAAATAAGACTCTGACCAATTCCTTCCCTCGTCATCGCTGTTTCCTTATGATTAGGGACTGGAAAATTTCGCGAATTCAATGACCTGCGGCTAGAATCCATTGTACTATATATACTCAAGCCCCGACATGTGACATGTTGTTTTGATGTGATTTTTTTTTTCTGAAGACATGAATCTTTAAACATAGCTCAAAACTGGATGTTGGTGCAATACAGTAGGGAAAAATTGTGTAATAATTATTTAAATAAAATATATGCCAAGGTTTTTAAAACTGAATAAAATAACATAAACTATGGTTCTCTGCGCCCCATAGATATTTATAACCTGTAGATTGCCCTGAAAATTTGTATGAATTTTTAATAGCTGTGAAAATACTTGAGATTTCAAACTAAAAATGTGGGAGCACATACAATGGTAAGGAGTGTACATAGAGTAGATGCAGTTGAGAAAACTCGCACAACAGTTCATACCGTTTGCAGTGCAATGTGACTATAGGTTAGAAAGAATATTTGTTCTTGCGGGATGGTATGGAACATGGAAAAATTCTGTCACTAGTTGTGCTACTATCGCTAATGAGTCTAATAAAGTAAGAAACAATAGTACAATTAATTTTAACTAGGCTTGACACAGAGAGAGAGAGAGAGAATTCATTTGAAAACAAACAACTTTTGGCTTTTAAATTATCAACTTCATGTAAGTATAACTAAACGAGAAATTTGTGACTGGTCAGTTACTCCTCATACTGTTACCGGCTCAACAAGCATCATAATTTCTCCCTGGTCAAACATTTAACGTAGATCTTTCTAGAATATAGTAGGGTTTCTGGCTGGAACCGCGTATTGTTGGTATCTTGTATCAATGTTTCGCAGTACCTTGCAGAAGGCGCCTTAGTGGGTGTCCCGGGCAAGACTGATAGCCAGGGGCTAGAAGAGTCTCTCTGTGATTGACTGTCCACGGGGCCAATAGAAGTAGAGGAGGCTCCTAATTGACTCCCTAGGCAGCCAGTCAGTGAAGCTCTCTTCTGATTGGTTAGAATGACGGCCAGTCATGGTTATGCTCTGGAGTGTCGGTTGGTAGATGTTCCAGAGTGAACCTTGCTTGTAGGAGAACTATTCAAGCATCAGGTACCTGCTGTAGCTGAGGCAGGACGGGTCACAGGTCCCCTGGGGAGGCTCCTAATTGACTCCCTAGGCAGCCAGTCAGTGAAGCTCTCTCCTGATTGGTTAGAATGACGGCCAGTCATGGTTATGCTCTGGAGTGTTGGTTGGTAGATGTTCCAGAGTGAACCTTGCTTGTAGGAGAACTATTCAAGCATCAGGTACCTGCTGTAGCTGAGGCAGGACGGGTCACAGGTCCCCTGGGGAGGCTCCCACGACCCGCCTGGTACTTTCTCTCCAGAGAGCGACTGGTTCTATAACCGCGCACCATCAAGGCCGCCTCCTTCTCTTCACGTACTCTACTATACAGCAACGTGCTGCTCATGTGGACCGTCCAGTTCTTGTTCTGTAATGACCAGCACAGCCGCCAAGCTGTCTACCACGCCTTCACTTTCACACATTTACCAAAACTCAGCCGATGCTGTAGGGTAGGGGTAGGTTATCTGTCACGTGACTAGGTTTTGTCCATTACCAGGATCTTAATGTTCAGGGTTTTCAACCTCGCGGGAATAAATACACATACAGAATTATAGCTGTTAAATATTTTGCTCTGTGCAACACATACAGTTCATCACTTATAAGGAGTTGATCTAGAAGCTGTCAGGCGAACATACGCATACGAGTAAATTGCACACGGCTAACGTTTAGAATACCTTAAGGGGTATGGAAAGGCAAGACATCTAACAAATGACTGGAATTCTCAATCATCGGTGAAATCTGAACTAATCGTCATAATTAGATGAGACTGTTTTGCTGAGTAGATATTTTATTTGCGGACGTCTATGTACACAGCACTAGGCGGTATGCTTTCGAGTAAAAATAAATAAAAAAACAGTTTTGATAAAAAAATTACGGCTTGAAACCACAAAATCCATTAGAATGGAAATATTTAATGTTTATAATTTTTAATATGATAATATCCAGGCATCTGTAATAACCGAATTAAAAAAAAATATGTTTTGATTTGAAAATAATTTAACATCCAATAAAACTCTGCGCGAGAGGTTTTGGTTTAAAAAAATCGGAAGTGTTGTATTCGTCTTATCTTCTTTCACGTTTCCGTGTCTCGAACATAAAAACAAGCTAATGTCTATTAACTGTTAAGACCACTCTTTCACATCGTCCTCACCAGCGCTTAAGACCTAGGTGTTAAGTGGTAACCTGAATCTCTTCAATCAATGAGATCCTACAAATGCACATTATAGCTGAATCTAAAACAGAGGGGAGAGGGAGGGTTCAGATTTCTGCTGCCCCCGGCATTATGTTCTCATAAAGTGGGCTTGCAGGTAGTTGCATGCAGATGGTGAGAGGGATCATGAGTCATGACCCGAGTGTGGCGAGAGAGGGTATGGTCTGGTTGTGCAAGTCTTGTCACGTTGTTCATGGCTCGTGTGTCTTGTTAGTGTGTGTAGGAGGGATGCTGTATGGACGGATACTGGACGCCTGCAAGCCTAGATAGCGTCATGGCGCCTATATCTCTGCTGTGTGCCATGAAACACTCTGCACTTCCTCGACAATCCTTGCCTCTAGCTCCTGCCAACACACTTCATACTACACCATGTTCCCCACACTATAAAAAAATAAACCATACATATTCGGGAACGGTAGGCCTTGTAGAAGTTGCTGACTCTTTAGTATTCTCCAGATCAGTGTAGTGCCGTGTGTTATTGAAGGATGGGTTCTTGTATAAGAATCTCAAATATTCGATAACGGCGCACCAGGGATATCATTGGCCCAGTCACATGCGCACAAGCCAATAACAACAGAACATTAGCTACGGACATGTCATATTGGAACCTAGCAAGACAACGTGTTTGCCCGTATAAAATAAGATTGACCGTTACATCACGAGCACATTTGTTTTAGAGGGCGTGGTATATAATTCAACGCTAAAAGCATTAATCTATTACTGTAGGTTTCTTGAAGCCAATTTGCAAAAATTGAACAATAACAATCCTAGACAATAGTTTTAGCCAACGTTTTAAACAAAATTGTTTCCAGTGTTACGAACTTCTGAGGCACAATCTGTGACGCCGGAACCTCGTGCATTTAACTGCGGCGCAAGAGATCACGCATAACAAATTAGTAATTCTGGGTAAATATTTACTCATAAAGTTGGCAAACCGTTATCTAGGATTTTCATTAGTATTTTATCCATATTGGCTTAAAAAAAGCGTAGAAATCAATTGATGTTTTCAGAGTTTATATTCATCTACCACGCACTCTTAAGATTTCAAAGGAAACTGCACAA
The DNA here is from genome assembly GCA_003012365.1 of Medauroidea extradentata. Classification (NCBI taxonomy): domain Eukaryota; kingdom Metazoa; phylum Arthropoda; class Insecta; order Phasmatodea; family Phasmatidae; genus Medauroidea; species Medauroidea extradentata. The sequence continues at coordinate 1,344 of PNEQ01065587.1, read as the reverse complement.
CATGGCCACAAGGACGTAACTAGGCGTGGGCGTCCAACCTTGTAAACAGCACTGGAGGATACATGATACAGGAGATATTCATTACAAGATGTGTATTGAAGTTTTTGTCAAGCCAAGTAATATGGGTACCGCCTATCTCGCGCATCAAATGAGTGGCGGTCTGTTCGTAACATACGTTAAACTTCGTCGGGAAAGACGTAATTATGAGTTCCTAGTTCAGGTCTTATATATCAAATTTAAGACTGCCGCCTGGTGAAGAATATGTTTGTGTGTGTGAGGCGAAAATCTATGAGGCACTACGAGTGACGACGGCCGGCACATGTTTTGTAATATCGACTCTACGGCCAAAGTCGTAAAAATAAATGCGCGCTCTGTGTTCCAGCCGTAACGTGTTTACCGTGGGACGTTTTAAGCGGTGAGTCTATCATATTATTGCACACGTCACTGTAGCAAAGTCCAATCTTCTTGTAGACCTTAATTTGAAACAAATCCGTTATATATATATCTTGAGAAACAACCGCGTGAAAAACCGATGTCAGCCCTATTTGAGGGCTTTAATGCTTCCAATGTGCATGAAGTCTTGAAAGTCACATTCACTAGTAGTTTGAAGTTTTTTTTCTTTTCGTAGATAAGTATTGTTGACGTAAGTTTTATGGTCTCTGAGAAAAAACGTAACTTCGAACACGCTGCACGAAGCTGGAGCGCCATGCAAATAGTGAAAACCAACTGACCAACTTAAAAACAAATAATTTTCTGTGAACTTACATACCATGAGCTATGCAATAAAACATTAAAAAAACACAACGTAATATTTTAAATTTAAAAAAAATCGCAAAAATACAGAAAATAAGTTGCAAATTCTGTATTTTTTTTTTTTTAAAGGACAAACACTGTTTGCGAGATTTTTTCAAATGTTTTATTACGTAGTCCATAGAATGTTATTTCACCATGAATTATTTCACGTACGTAAGTCAATTGGTTTTAACTATTTGCTCGGTAGCAGAACATGCAAATTTTGACTTTGACACCCCGTTATGAGAAAACAGTGAAAGCTAAAATTGTTTCGTAAGGGGAAAATGTACTCAGAAGTATCGTCTACAAAACTAACACCATTTTATAAAATTATGACTGTCGCACCAGAACAGCCTTAAGGTGGCCGTCTGGGTCCGCGACTAAATGTGATACAGACGTCCGGCTCTTATCGCTTTACATGAAAAGTATTAATGAAATCGTTGATTTCTCTTCGTACGAATAGAAAAGAAGCATCATTTTAGCCGTGTATACCAATATTAAGCCCTTAATGAGGTTATGAATACATTATTTCGACCGATGAAAAGTGCCAAA
>PNEQ01065586.1:0-23175 GCA_003012365.1 Medauroidea extradentata | reverse complement strand
CATTATTTGTTGTCTTGTCAAACTATTAGCAAAGTATGTTGTGTTTTATTCTCTACAAATCTTAAAACTGTTCATTTGTTACAAAACACGAGTCGAAACGTACTTAAAATGTATTTAAATAATTATAAACAAGTTTAGTTTTGCAGTTGTCAGGCAGATAGGACTAAACTATTTTGTAGTGTAGACATGTCTCATAAGTAGAGACATGAACTTTTTGCGAAAAGAAATTTGCCTCACTTTGTGTCAGTGACTTGTGTGCACGTCTGCAGACTTGCTTCACAGTCAGAGATAGGAAGTTTTGACATTCGTGTGTCGTGGGGTTTTACACGCAAATCACAGACGTGTGGTGTTACAGTAACCTTATTGTGATTGGTACAGTCAAATGAGAAACGTCACAGTTCAAAGGCACGCTGCCAATATCTATGAAGCAGAACTGCAGACATGCACATGAGGCACTGGAACAAAGTGGGGCAAAATTCTTTTCGCGAAAAGTTCATGTCTCTACTCATAAGTTCTAACTTTTTATCTCGCTTGCAGTAAAATGTAAAATAAACATGAATGACAAATTTATTTTGAAATATTTTATGAACCAGAACTGTTGTATGGTATTTATTTAAACGAAGTGGAGTTGTATCACGAAGTTAAAATCCACCAAGCGCAAAGGAGGTTATAAAATAGACGCCGAAATAGCTAAGCAGAAAATCGGCGTGCTTGTAAACGAGCATATGTTCTATCCGCTCTGTCAGGCTACGTGTTAAACGGGCGGCGATGATAGACTAGTGTCTTGTCTTGTGCTTCAGTTGCCTCGGCTTCTGCATGTTACTCATCCTGCCGTTATCAACCGTCCTTCATTCGTCTTTCTCTCTCTACCCCCCCCCTCTCGTTCCTAAAAAAGCCAAGCTCGTAGCATTTCGCTTTCCTACTAGTTCACGAGATATCCGCATAGATCACGCTCCGTACGTCCGTGGCCGAATGCAGCGCTATCGTACGATGGAAAAAAGAACCACTTCAAGTGACCGCGCACGAGAATATATTATCTCCCTTGCCGTCTTAAGAAAACAATTTATTGTGTAACAGAATAAGCAAAGTCATGTTACACCAAATGTCTAGGAGACAAAAATTCCTGAGAAATGAGAATGATGAGCTTAGCTGCAGAAGTCCAGATTCATAAGGCCCCAGTCTTTCTTGATGTATTTCTTCTCTCTGCTTTGATGGCAAGAGGGGTGGGGGGGTGCAATCTTAAAACACATTTTTAAAACATTTTGAAACCACAATATACCAATTTTAAACATATGGTTTATAAGCAAATTAATTGATTATTACTTTTAGTAGAAATTCCAAAATGATTAGTAACTTTTATGTAGGGAAACATTTTATACACATTGTTGAGCAACCTGGTTTTTGTGTGTAAAAGGTACGTATTTGCTTTCCATTCTCTAAACTAACAAAACAAAACATTTTAATTTTGATAGTGCAATGACTAATGAGTCTGATCATTATGTTAAGCTTAAGCATGCTATGTCTTATATTTAAATTTTTGACACTATTTTTTTTATTTGAATTTTATAACGTTTGCTTGTCAGTTGTCTTTAAAAGTGAAATAGAAATTTTTTTTAAAAGCAGTCTTACAAATATTTTAACTTTTAAGTGAATATGTTATAAACAATAGAACTTTATTCTGTATGAAAACACTATGATTGGTTAAGTTTTAGTTTTGTATACCACAGCTTACAAAAATTGCATACTGACATTTTCATCGCAAGCATCACTGTCTCATTGCAAGTCATTTTAAAAAGGTATGACTGAAATGCACATAAAAATACTTGGTATGGAAATACCAACATTTAAATGTGAACATAAATAATGAAAGGTAAGCTTGTTTTAAAACATTCTGTTTGAAACATGTTTTATTCAAAGTGTATTATTTTAAACAATTTTGAATTTCCTGTTTAAAACAATACACTTTTAACACACCAACCCTGGTGCATCACTTCTAGATTCCCTATGCCAAATTTTTGTATAAGCTCCAGATATTTTTCTTCCTCCCAGTCCTGTTCTTGCCTTTGCCGTTTGCCCTGTGCCTTCTGTCTTAGGAAGAACCACATCTGTCACTTATACTTTACGTATCTCATTCTTCCTCTCTTCTTCAGTCGTAAAAAAAAGTTAGCCCTACGAAATCCTTAAGGTAGCGGTTCACCTCAGTTTTCAACGCCTTGTTGATGTGGATGGTGTATTTATAACTGCTGTGGAATGAGAAGAGGAGAATCACCTTCATTAGCATGGCTGGACGTGGGTTCTTCTGCAACACAAAAAAAAAAAACAATGTTATATGTATTGATGTAATGCCTAATATACACATATATCTTACATCACTGAAAATTGTACAAGTGAAACACTAACATTCAATGAGAAATCATTTATAACTGTAAGCAGTAGCTGCTGCATCTAAAAGCTTATGAAAAACTGAATCTTTGTAAAATAAATAAAATTACTGTAATGGGGAAAATTTCAAGATGTTTATAAATTATATGTATTTAGGATATATGTGTATCATAAAGACTGAACTGAAAGTGTGTTTGGTAAGCCTCGAGAGAGGGTCAAGAGGAAGCCAGCACTGGACCGGACAGAAAATATGAGCTCTGCGAGGGACCCCGAAAAAAGTGTCGCCTAGGCTTGTCATATCCCCAGGGAGTCTCAAAATGAGTGTAAGAAAGGTTGGTTTGCTTGTTCGAAGAAACTTCGCTGGTGGCCCAGCCATGCTCTAGAAGTGTAACTCCTTCCCCTTTTAAATCACTCTGGGAGCAGCGAGAGAATTTGGAACGAGGTTCTTCACTCCCCCCTCCCACTTTTCCAAAATGGCATCGAACAAGCAGAGGCCACACCGATGGCAAAAATGAAAATAAATGTAACAGTGTCAAAATTAAAAGGAAACTATTGTATGTGGGAAATCTATGTCATTATGCAATGTAAGATTTATGTAAATAATTTAAATAATTTTGAAAAAATAAATAGATGGAAGGCCTGTGTCGTGAGGTAGTCGTCGAGACAGGGCGTGGCCTGTTTTCAGGGAAAGTCTATGGTTGGTCAGTTGAGAAACGTGGAGATTGCGTGGGTTGTAGTTGTCAGGGTGTGTTGACACAGGATCGGAGCAGTTGCCCGTGGACCCCTTCGAAAGGAGGTTCGCACAATCAGCTACAATTTCAGTTTATTAAATTTTTGGAAGTTTTGATTGGGAAGGGGATTGCGGAGGCCTTAGAAAGGGACGCTTGCGCTGCCAATTAACGATCAATACTGGATAATTTGCAAAACTTTAATTGTGAAGAAGTTGACCGATTTCTGAGTACTTTCACGATTCGTATTGGGAATAGAATCACATTAGTTTGACGTAATAGTTGTTTCGCGGAGTGTTGATAAACATTGCCGAAGGAACCATACTGAAGCGACGTCCTAAAACGGAATGATTGTAGCAAATAAAAATTGGTGAGATTAAGAGAGCTTTTGAAATATTACGCTCTTTGCGACTGCCGCACTGATATAGTCGAGGCCACGTCTCTATTGGACACTAGACGCGACGATAATTACCTCGCAAGGAACTGCAATTTCAGTTTGATCATTCACATAACTAAGACTTTAAGAGTTTAACCATTAGTGAGTGACAGGTTGCGTAAATTTAAATGCCCACTAGTGGAGCAGTTATATAAGATGAATTGCTTATCTTAAAAGGCCGGGTTCATATGTAGCCTTATCCGCGGTATTTCGTTCCAGGAACTCCTTGTATAACAACAATCTCATATATTCAAGACACAGTAGAACCCTGTTATAACATTCTTGCATATAGCATCACTTTTCTTTGGTCCCACAATTTTTCCATAAAGCATGTTGTGACGTGCACCGGCACGTAGCACTTACTTGGCCTCTTATCACATAGTAATATCAATTTTTATTTTTGTCTTAGCTAATATTTTTTTTGTGTTTATTACAATTTAAGTAGGCCAAGTTAACCAGGTATAAGGATGTATACAGCGAGATCCAACATTTAAATTGGAGATGCTAGTAGAGAAATTAACATTAAAATTTTATTCAAAATTTAAAATTTAACTGTTAAGGCCAAATAAAAGTATTATATTTTACGTGTCAATTTTATCTGATTTATATCATGTTTGGACTCATTTTAAAGCTAATTTAATTTCAAGCTACTTTTCTAAGCAACTTTTTCTTATATTTTTCCTTGTTTGGATTTTTTAAATTTCAAGTAGTCTCTTAGCTTGCTTCTCCTGGAATGGGATTTATCTGGTAGGCAGGTCATAGTTCACTTGCTTGGAGGCAGATACAGGGACGCGCTGGAATGCGACGAAGGCAGCATGTCGTTAGGCCTTCGACGTGGGTGGTAGTGTCGAGTGTAACAAAACTCCGAAAAGGTGGTGATCCGCGGCAGATTGATGATGCTGCACATCCCTAATTAATAAACTAATGAATATTTAGCTGGTATGGTGGAACATAACACTTTGCAAATTTATCAGTAACCATGTTAGCCTACATACTTTTCTTCCATAGTTAATGTAAATTAACCAGTTTTTTAAGCAAGTTGGATCCTGATGTATCTCTCTGCTGCTCGGCCGAGTAAGACCGGGTGTCCACCCAGGAAAGTCGGTGGTTGTACATCGGAGCTCGTGGACAGTTGCTGAATGATGGCCGGCTGAGTGTTTTGATTAGTTGGTGCGTCATGGCGGGAGGAAGAGGACGTGTTAGATGTGGGAGAGGGGCTGTGAAGCCTAGAGGGTGTCTTCGTTAGAAGAGATTCCTCTTTTGTCTCTTTTTGCATAATCCCTTTTCATTTTAGAGTGATATAACCAGAAGTAGGTATTAATAACCGCATAGTCATAACTAAGGTAGATAAAGTGCCGGGCCAGGTACTACTACTGAGGGCAAGCAGCAAGGTGTAATACTGTACCATCACCACCTCTTCATCGGGGCTAACCTCAACATTGGTGATGGCAACTAACAAAATACACATAGTAGCAGAAACGTGGGTTGCAATTCCCAACTATTAGCATGCACGCCTAGGCAAGAATTTAATTTTAATTCAAACAAATCTAGAACTCATGACCTCAAATCTCAGTACAGCAAAACTAGTTAATCATCAGCATGAACTGCAAGTAATGTCACAATTATTAGCAAACATGAAATAGGGTAGTTACAATTAACTTCAACTTCAAAGAAAGATCGTAACTAGGTTTCAATCGCAACAGCGATTTATTGATAAACAAAAAAACATCTTAACAAAAGATCCACAGTTGCATAACCTTGAAAATTATACAAACTCAAATTGTTAACACGAATCAAAACCCTCAAAACGAAACAAATGGAATCGCATTTAAAGTTAAACAATATGAAATATCAAGAAGCCCTAGTCGACAACCCTGAGAAGGGTGTAGCAAAGACAATAACTAAACATCGGCTAGCCCTACCTCGTAGGAAACTAGCTCACACAACATAGGCTACCTGAGTCCCATTTCTCAGTAACTCACCCTCATATAAATCGAGGGAACACACGCCCCTAAATACAAATAATTAAAACTGGGGAACACTCGCCCCTACACATAACCACAAACCCAAGCATAGCCTACCTCAGTAGTATGCACGCATTAACCTGAATTGTTACTAACGTCGTCAAATTATATTGTTCACCGACGCAGTCGGTACAATGCTACTGTCAAGATTTAAATATTGTAGTTGACGATCTGCTAAGTCTTTTAAACCATACATTTTGGTAGAATATTGACATGATTGCATGAATGAAAGTGCAGGCCCAGCACAATACGTAGATAGAAAAATCCACCTCAAGTAACCCTGGGCGAGCATTCACTATGTGAATTGCCTTTGTCTGGTAAACTACGTCAAAAGAAAGGTTAAATAAAAGAAGAAAAAAATGCTGATATTGTGAAGTGTTCAGCCACTTCCCCATTTTGGTTAAGTATTTATAAAGTAATTATGTTTTCTTATTTAAATTTATATGTAAATCTTTCGTAACAGGCTATATGCCATTTTCAGGGTGAGTTTGTCACGTATACGGTATGATACAACAGAATTCAATAACTGAGTAATTGGGGACATGTTAATTTAAATTCATCTTTGCAAAATTTAAGTATCAAAATAGTCTGGAATTTTAAAGTAGAGTTATTTAATTATTTTTCTGGCTTGTTTGGTTTCAAATTGATTATAGTAGTATTTTAATTATTTTTGTTGATATAACTTTTTCTTGTATTTTGACTAATTTTTGAGTTTTGGCAATTTTAGCATATTATTTAATTTTCCCTGGTGACGTGAGTAACTTCAGACCAATAGCTGGTATCTGTCATGTTCAAGAGTGCGTCTTTAGGACGTGTGTGCTCCGCACGATACACCACCCGCTACGGTGGGAATATAGCAATTGGAAATCCCAATTCATATCCTAAACCGTAAGGCCCGTCCAAGGATAAGAATGACGTACTCGTGTTTCGATCTTCTTGGATCTCTTCAGGTAAGGGTAGGTTGCAGATTTCAGCAACCACCTTACAACACGGTTTACAGATTTTCGTAAACTTAGAGGTTGGCGTGAAAGGTACAAGAAACTTGACACCGATTACATACCGCCAAGAAACACAGTTTAACTTCAGGTGTTGCAAGCTTCTCCAGGCTGTAGGATTTCTGGCGCCGACGTTGTGGTTGATCACTTGCTTCGTGGAATTCTCTCCATGAAGTAGGTTATTGACGCACGTAGGTCAGCCATCACAGGGGGTTGCTTAGGATATTACGCCGCGAAAGTAGTTCCACTGTTGCGCACCTTTTGTCCCCAATTATCATATTTGTGTGGATAAATAATTTTATTTCAATGTAAAAACTATATATTCAAATTTTGGAATCCTTTGTTATATGTTTAAGTGTCATTTAACTGTTTTTGGGAGAATTGGAGTCTGTTGTATCATTCCGCCGATGTGCGCTATTTGTTACCATGTCCGTTGCCGTGAAGTGGGCAGTTGGTGCCGGGCGCTGGCCCGAGGCGGTCGCGAGTTGTAAGCAGTAATCTCGGGCGGTGACTCATGGTGGTTGTGTTGGTGGCTGGCGGAGGCCCGTTGTATTAGTATTTGTCGAGCAGGGGTCCGCAGTGATTAAGTTTTTTGCAATTTCATAATTACTTTCGTTTGCTTTGTTTAACTCAAGGTCAGACATGGTAACACTGAACATATGACCATTGATTTGTGTTTTTGGTACCAAATCGTCATTTCTAGAATCATCACTAAGTAAAAAAAAATGTGATAAAAGGTAAAATTGAAAATAATCATCAGTTGTCTTATTTCGTGAGTTTAATTTGTAAAATCAGAATAATAGTTTCCGTCTCCATTTAATTGAACAAACTGAGCTATCTGGAGCGCGCAAAGCCACATAACCTCAACGCCCAACAACAGTGACAACATCAGATGCAGGACGCGTCACATCTTTAGCGCCAACGAACAGGGACAATAAACAAACAACAGCAGAAGCAGCAGCGTCACATTTTTGTCGCCGTGAACAGGGACCGATGGAACCCAAGTACCTCGGGGGCCCGGACCCTTAGGACAACAAGTCACGACTTCGCGGAAACAACAACTAACATCAGCAGCACCATACAACAGCCAGCGGCAGTCGGGAAGGTACTGTTCACCCAGAAAACAATGAAACTCAGGTCAGTGTCGCCTAATGAACATAATTTTAGTGTGGAAGACTAGTTCAAGTTTTTTTTTTTTTTGTGTTTTGTTTAACGAGACGGTAATTTTATTTGTTTGTTTTGGTTCTGGCAAACAAAATGTAAGGTTATGTTAGGGGTAGGCCCAAGACTACACATATTGGTACTGGAATGAAATAAATATCATGAATAGTCAAAGATTTGGTGAGCTTGATCTGGGGCATGTTGGAGGCCCAGAATAAGACTGTATTGTCAGAATTGGGTAGGTTAGGTAACAAACTAAACAAAATTGAAAATAAAATAGAGGAAGTTAAGGAAGAGGTAAAGGGTATCATAGTGGAACAGGTGGAGGTGAATCGAGAAATTTTAGAATGTAAAACAGAAAAAGTACAAGTAGGCCTAAGTGTAGAGAAGGTAAATAAGTTGCAGAAAGGTAACGGAGTAGAAGAAATCAATATTGAAATTAAAGGTTTAGTAAACAGTGAAGATATTAATAGTGATGTTGCAGTAGAGAAGATTTCAGTAAAAGGTAAAGATATTAGTGAGAATGTTGGTGAAGGATTCAAGGAGACTGAGAATGCAGCAAATTTGGCAAGTGAAACAGAAGTTTACGAGGGTGAAGCCAGGCCTGGTAAATGTAACAAAGTTAGTAGCAGTGCGTTGAGGCTGCAAAGAGCAGAGATGGACAGAGCCTTCCAATGGGCAGGGGCAGGAGAATAAGGTGATATAGGAATAGTGTGGAATGTGGAACAGTGGGGGGTGCAAGTGTGGCAACAAGGTAGTGTAAAATTTAAAGTGCAAGATGTACTGGGGGGTGCAGAGAGCCGCTGGGAGTGTGTGGCACAGAGGACAATGCTGTACAAGGAAGTGAGAGATCAGGGAAGTGTTGTGAAGTGGGGGGTGCAGGATTGGTTGCAAGGGAAGGTGAAGCTCAAGGGAGTCTGTGAGAAGTGGCAAAAAAAATCAAGAGTGTGATTGTGGGACCTGCTGAGGGGCAAAGTAAGAGTAAACAAAAAGAGATTTGTGGAGATAAAATGTTTTTTTTTGTGTTATGGAGTTAAATAATTAATTTTGTAGTGTCATGTATAATCAAGATTGTTTTGTTTAGGTTATGTTTAAGTAAGTCTGTACAGTATAATTCAGTTAAAAAAATATCTTCAAGTTGTTTGTAAACAGTCGTCTTCTGGAACAAAAAAAATCGAGTAAGTTTAGCCAGTATGCCAATGGTTAAAATAATTTGAACTAGTTGAGGGAATTTAAATTTTATTCTATCGGTATATTCTGAAGCCTTACATTGGGTAAATGTTGTGTCGCGTGACTTTCTTTTTGTTGGTATTAGTCTAGTGTTTGTTCTGATCGTAACTGCAGTTGTTTTTGTTGTGAAGCCTTAATAATAATTTTGTGTTTTTAATTTTTTTATTATGAATAAATGTTAGGAGACTGCACCATGCTCATCATAAATGGAGATTATTAATGTCTTCTTTATGAAAATTAACACAACTGTCATCAGAAATTTATATAATGAATTCTTTAAGTGTACTGATGAGTTATGGAAGAGTAGAGTTGTTGCTATGTACCAATTATGTAATTGTGAAATATTGTTCTATTTTCTGAAATTAATTCTGACTACCACCACAGCCTTAATAAAATAAGAAAAATACCCTAGTGGGATTGCACTGAAAATCAAGTAACTTGTGTAGTGGATAGGTATACATTTTGTTTACCTTTTTTTTTTATTTATTAAAAAAATGGCAGTACCTCTGTGAATTGGAAACTAACCATTGAGCCTAACATTGAGTTTGAGATGTCAATTAATATATTGGATTTGAGGTGGGTGTTTGTTAGCAGACCTGAGCTTAGTAATTTTTGAAGTGGAGTACTAGAGTTGACCTTAACTTAAAATACAATGTGTACTTTGTGTTGCTGAATTAAATTTGAAAACTAAAGGAAATGCCTGTTGTATAGCAGCAAGTCTAAAAGTCTGGGTTTGTTTTGTAAAATCTTTGTTATGATTTTTGCACTAGAAAAAGGTTGTATGTTTAGTTGTTTACCTTTGAGTGGCCCTCCATGGCCAGAGTTTAAAGAGAAGGGAGTGCTGCGATGAAGGTGAAAGGAATGTATGAAGTTGATTTTGTGATGTAATTAGTTTTTTTTATGGATTAGGGAGCCTCGTCATTGGTCCAAAGGGCTGTACCCTAGATATGTTGGTAATATGTAGCCTCGTCGTTGTACCAAAAGGCATTATGATTGTGTGTAGTTACTATGTTTGCCTCGTCGATGTACCAATAGGCACTATAATGGTTTGTATTTGTGAAGTCTCTCGTCGTTGTTATAAAATGTATTATGTGGGTTAAATTTATGGTGTTTGCCTCGTCGTATTTTCCAAAGGGCATGGTTGATATCTTTAGTTTGTGTTTTGTTGGGCAGCCTCCCCGTAAGCAGTTTAAACCTATTGTCTTAAACAAGTGCAATTTATCTGAGGTATTTGAAAATATTTTGTGATGTTATGAGTTTGGTAAAGTGATTTTATTTGAGAAACTTTTGGGTATACATACATGTAAACAATGTCCTGTTGTAAGGAAAGAAAAAGAAAATATATTTAGGTTTGTGTATAATTTTGTGCCAGATTGAATCAAATTTACAATCAGGTATTTGGGAAAGTAAGTTCAGGCTCAGGGATAGCTGACAATACACTACATGTATTAATTTAAATATTTATATGTGGTTTTTTTTTTATTTTTTTTTTGCTTTGGTGGTATGTCATTATGTGCTATAGCAACCAATTGGGTTTGAAGATATGCTAGAAAATTATATGTTTGTCTTTGTTTATTGCAATTACGAAAAAAAATATTACGAAGATCAAATATATTGTATTGTAGATGTTTGGTCGAGTAGGGATTAATGTTGAGCTATTGTGATTGTGTATATTTAAGTTACCATACTGTTTGATATTTAGTAATTCTGCGTCATGGTGAGATGTCTTTGTGCTGAAGTATGTATAAATTAATCTACAGTTGTTTTTGTGTTACAAAAAAACTTCATATTAATTGGGGGGTTGTGGTTAAATATTTATAAAGTAATTTTGTTTTCCTATTTAAATTTATATGTAATTCTTTCGTAACAGGCTATATGCCGTTTTCAGGATGAGTTTGCCAGGTGTCCGGTATGACACAACAGAATTCAGTAACTGAGTAATTGGGGACATGTTAATTTAAATTCATCTTTGCAAAATTTAAGTATTAAAATAGGCTGGAATTTTAAAGTAGAGTCATTTGATTATTTTCCTGGCTTGTTTGGTTTCAAATTGACCACAGTAGTATTTTAATTACTTTTGTTCATATAACTTTTTCTTGAATTTTGACTAATTTTTTAGTTTTGGCAATTGTAGCATATTATTTAATTTTCACTGGTGAAGTACCTTCTTGTGTTGCAAGCTTCTCCAGGCTGTAGGATTTCTGGCGCCGACGTTGTGGTTCTCACTTGCTTCATGGAATTCTCTCCATGACCAAGGTTATTGACGCACGTAGGTCAGCCATCACAGGGGGTTGCTTAGGATATTACGCCGCGAAAGTAGTTCCACTGTTGCTCACCTTTTGTCCCCAATTATCATATTTGTGTGGATAAATAATTTCATTTCAATGTAAAAATTATATATTCAAATTTTGGAATCCTTTGTTATATGTTTAAGTGTCATTTTACTGTTTTTGGGAGAGTTGGAGTCTGTTGTATCATTCCGCCGATGTGCGCTATTTGTTACCATGTCCGTTGCCGTGAAGTGGGCAGTTGGTGCCGGGCGCTGGCCCGAAGCGGTCGCGAGTTGCAAGCAGTAATCTCGGGCGATGGCCCATGGTGGTCGTGTTGGTGGCAGGTGGAGGCCCGTTGTAGTAGTATTTGTCGAGCAGGGGACCGCAGTGATTAAATTTTTTGCAATTTCATAATTACTTTCGTTTGTTTTGTTTAACTCAAGGTCAGACATGGTAACGCCGGACATCTGACCATTGATTTGTGTTTTTGGTACCAAACCGTCATTTCTAGAAACATCACTAAGTAAAAAAAATTTAATAAAAGGTAAAATTGAAAATAAACAAACAGTTGTCTTATTTCGTGAGTTTAATTTGTAAAATCAGAATAATAGTTTCTGTCTCCATTTAATTGAACAAACTGAGCTATCCGGAGAGCGCAAAGCCATATAACCTCAACGCCCAACAATAGTGACAACAAACAACATCAGACGCAGGAAGCGTCACATATTTAGCGCCAACGAACAAGGACAGTCAACAAACAACAGAAGAAGCAGTCGCGTCACAATATCTTTTTTTTTATTCATCCATTTCTGATTAACCTCACTGCTAACTGCTATCTGGGCTTCAGTATCATAGGCACTGCCCCTGCATCAGCTAGTTTGTTTTCATCATTGTTCTGCCTGCAAACTACTTGCAATAGTAACGGAAGAGAGCTACATCCCCACGTGCACACCACAACACCAACCCGCAGCAGCGGTAGCAGCCCCGTTACAACTGGCGCTGAGGAACAGGGACCTGAGGGAATACAAGTACCTCGGGGGGCCCTAGGACCTGCAACAACAACCAGCCCTTCCAATGCCAGGACAGCGGCAGTCCGAGGATGGCGGCGGAGAAGAGGCCTAAACGTAGGTAGTCTTTTCACAGTCTGTGTCAAAAAAATTAATATATACTGTACTCAACGTCAAGGTAAAGTAGTAGAAGGAAGCTGTCAAACAACAGGTTAGTGTTTACCAGTTCGGGCAGGTAGTCAAAGTGAGCAGTTTCAAATTTGCATTGTATCAGCTGCTTGTTTTCTCTGTTTTTTTGTTGTTTTTTTTTTTTATTGAGAAAATGTAAAATGAAAAAAGGACTGTAAATGTTGTTGTTTATGTTAGGTGAGCACACATTAATTACATATAAAATACATGTTGTCTAGGTTGTGAAACCAGATAAAAACACAATCTAAAATCATGGCTACTTCAGGAAAAAATTTATTAGACTTAGTAAAAGAAATGTTGGCAGCACAAACTAGGGCACTAGTAGAATCAGAATCACATACTGAAACACTGATAGATGAAATTAGAGAACTGAGGAGGGACGTTAAAGAATTTTAAGAAAGAGGTGTTGGGTGCAATCAGGAGTTGTGCAGAAGCATTTAGTGTAAAACAAACTAAACCTAGTAAGAATACTGAACTGAAAGTGGAAGCAAAGAAACCAGATGCAGTGTCCAATGTTGCAGTTACAGAAATGTTAGCCCTAAAGGAACAGAATGTGACAGAGGTGCAGGAAGGTAAAGGTGAGGTTAGGCCATAGATTACCAAAGGGATTAAAATATCTTGTAAAAGGAAAAAAGGTTCTTTATCTTCAACCTCACACTTGCAATAACGAAAATATAAGAAAGCACATAAATGGTATTGTAAAATTCTAAGAATAGTAGTAGAAAAAGCCTTACATTTTACAAAATAAGTAGCAAATTCTTCAAATAAGGCTCCAACATCATGGAAATTAATAAAACATGAGATGGATCAAATTAATAATAGAGTATTGATCCTTCTATAACAGTGAAGATAAATAACAAAATTGTGCAATATACAGGAAAATACAACTCTTATTTTCTCAATGTTGCAGATTCTCCATGAAATAAAGTTATGGGTAACACAAAGACTCAACGTTAATTTAAAATAAAAGTGTTGATAACATAAACACTAAATTTATTCCCCTGCCAACTAATGAAAGGCAAATTATATGTATAACTGTAAAATCATTTAAACCTAAAACATCTGGTATACATGGAATGTCCAACAAAGATATGCGACAATGTATTGATGTCATTAGTAAACAGCTTTGTTTTATCTTTAATAATTTAATAGCAGAAGGCGTGTTTCCTGATCGCCTGATGTTTTCAATAGTTACTACTTCATAAGACAAGTGACTAAGTTACAATGTCAAATTGTAAACAAATTAGTCTTATTACAACAAATACCAAAATATTAGATACATTACTGCATAAAATAATGTCCCTTCTCTGCACTTTCCCCAGTTCTTACACCTCCACCTTCACGTATGAATCCCACTCAGCAGCAGCATATTCCAATACTGGACAAACCATCATGCAATATGCCTTTCCCTTCACTTCACCACAAACTCCCTTCAACACACTCCCCAGCAGTCCTAAGGCCCTTCTTCTGTTCTTAACCACTCTGTCCACCTGCTTTCAATGGTTTACATCATCTCTTACAAATAACCTAGGTCACTGCAAGTCTCCATTACTGACACCAACAAGCCTGTTACAGTAAACTCAAGCAAAGTCCTTATTAAATATGGTGTAGGCCTACCCCAGGAATCTATATTGGGACAGTTACTTTTTATAATATATATTGATCTGTCAGATTTTAAGGGCAAAAATATTGAAATAGTACTCCCATTTGCAGATAAACTAGCATATAGTGCCACATGCAGGATCATCACAAACTTGTACAATCTTTGAATAGTGTTTATCAAAAACTAAGGCAATGGTTCCTTGTTAACAATCTTACCACGAACTGTGAAAAAACTTGTGTGTTACACACAGTTTAATTTCACCAAAAAAAAAACAAAATTTTGATATACAAGTGAAATATGGTGACACTGAACTGAAGGAAGCCAAATTCGTACAATTTCTAGGTTTGCATGTCGGCAGCTCCTTAGCAGGTAAAATACATAGGTATAGAAAGTATTGTTCCTAAGCTGTCTAAGTTCAACATGTTTCGTTCTGTACAAGTTAGCAGTAACTATATCTAAATCTTATTATTAAAAATTTTACTTCACATATATTTATTCAATAATTTCTTTTGGTATAGTTATTTGGGGATCTTCACAGTACAATAGACAAGTGCATCAACTTCAAAAGAAAGCTATTAGAATAATTACTGATGTTGGATACTGAGTGCCGTGTAAACAACTGTATAAAAAGCTAGAGAGTCTTACTTTTATTTCACAGTAATTACACATTCATTGAATATAATCATAGTAAAAAAGTTAATATTCTGGAAAAAAAAATAGTAACATACAGACACAAAATACCAGAACTAAAAATGACGTTCATATGACACGTAACAGTGTAAGTATCAGCAAGGTGTCCAGTATTCTGGAAACCAACTATTTAACACCTTCCTTATTTCACTCAAAGTTTTTAAGTAAGACTGATTTAAAATTATAAATAAACTTAGAAAGTTCCTCACTGAAAATGTATTTTATAGATCTGATTATTGTCATAACTATAAACACAGTTAATGATTGTTGTGTATGGGTGTTCTAATGTGTAAACATAGATTATTGCATTCATATTATGCATCATTTAAATGAAAACTTGGTAAATGTACTGTTTGTGTTTGTTAAACTGTTTTACAAAGATTTTATATTATCACTGATAAAGTTACATTCAGTAAACTAATAATATGATATGTCTGCATTATGATTGACAGTTATTTACAACTGTAACTCACCTGACATGTTCAATATCCCAGAGCAATGGGATCTACTGAACACGAAAACAAACAAATAAATGTGGTACCTTATTGAATTCTTCCTCGAAGTCAATGAAGCACGCATCCACCTGCTATCCCACACCAACTGCCTGTAGCACGTCCTCTATAAATGCAGCCAGTTGGGTCTCGCACGAATAACCCTTCCTCAATCCATGTTGATAATCCTGCAACCAGTTTCTCTTGCTCATAACCTGCACTATATACACATTAAGCAGGGCATACACAAGGGAAGACTGCAGCCACTCCAGAATTATAGAATTGATACATTTTCAAAAATATTTGATATTTCAAAAAGTCACAAGTCAGAAATAATAAAGGATATCTTGGTTCCTAATATTGTTTCTCATATAGCCATGGCTACATGAGCTTAGTGTGTGCACCAAATCCTTACCAGATAATATCCTGAAATGGCAACTTTAAAAAAACTAGATAATTATACACCTACTGATAACTTACTATCTGACTGATTACGAAGACTAAAATTTATGATACTTTTAATATTTCAAAAATAAACATACATCAGGTAGGACATAATTTACCGAAGGTAGAAATCAGAGAAGTTGAATCAAATCAAACAACAAACGGGAGCAGAGCTAGTAGGATTGGGCTCCACAACATCAGCTTCATATATGGGGTACCCAGTGCTTCAGAAGTGTGTGATGTAGATATAGCATCAGAGTCCCAGACAAAACCAAGGTTTTCATTGAGGCGAGGCACAGCCACATCAAAACATGGAGCGTCTGGCAGATCAGCAATGAGAGGGCCACCTCCCATGGCCATCCTTTACTGGGATTCTGCAGACAATTCCTATTTTTTTCCTTCTCTCTTTCATATTTCCCCAACAGTTGGGAAGATGTGCTCCGTTAAGGGCTTGCTCCAGAGTTGTTTTCAGACTGGTGCCAATAACTCAAATATTTTTTAACCAAAAGTTTTGAAAAAATTTGAGTCAATGTGCAATCACACGATGCACAATACTGTGGACGCGTTTTTTTAAATAATGTACCATTCGCCAGCAAAAAAACAATTTCCTTCACTTTTGCTTATTTTCACGACGATTAACGTGGTACTGTGGGTAATGAAATCTAAAAAACCATTCAGTATAATTCTAAAAAAAATTCAGCTACAAATTATAACATATAAGTGTCAAAACTGTGCAGCGAAATTTTGATATGAGTATTAGGTAGCAATAAAAATAATATTTTCTAAATCACTGCAAAACTCTGTAACAAGGCCTTAAAAAAATGTTTTTAATTTCAGAAATACAACAGCCTATAACCAATGACTCGGAGATGGGCATGTCAACTGGAAAATAGGGGATTGGGACAAGCAGTAGTACGAACAACAAGACAGGGGACCGGGGAAGATGGCACTTTGTTAGATGTAGCCTTGGTTAGACCAGTTTGCGGTTGTCAGTTCAGTAATATTAGAAGGAATTAGTGACCACAGAATCCCAGTAGTTGAGATGGCCACAAAACTGATGAAAGAGGTTAAAGAGAGGGCTAGGGCAGTTATACAATTTAAAAAAGCAGAGCAAACTAGAATAAGTTATACTTAAAAGAAAATTTTGAGTCATGGTCTAAGGAGGAAGGAATTGAAGAAATGTGGGCGGGTTTGAAAGAAATTTTAATAAATGCTGTTCAAAAGTTAGTACCAATAAAGAATGTGGGAATGGGAAGAGACCCACCTTATTATGGAAGGGAAGTTAGGAGGCTTAAATGCAAGTGTAGGCAATTGCATCTAAAAAAAAGGGTAGAAAGCAAAAGTATGAGAAATGAGATGAGGAAATTAGGGAAAGAACTGACGCAGAAGAAAAAAAAAAGCTCGTACATGGATAAGATGATGGAGGAAGGGCAAAAAGGTAGTTGGGATAAGCTATTTAGGTATATAAGAAAGGTAAGAGGAAGAGAACAGAAAATACCAACACTAAGAAGGGAAGGGGGACAAGAATCCGTAACTGATGAGGAGAAAGCAGAGGTGTTGCAGGAACAGTACCTAACTGTGTTTGAGACAAGCAAAGAAGGTAGGTGGGAAAGTAGGGAAATTAGTTTTTACAATGATAGATGTAAGATAGAGATGGGGGCACTGAGAAAGTTACTGGGGCGACTCAATGATAGAAAAGCAGAGGGACCAGATGGTATTGGAAATGTAATGTTAAATATGGGGGAAGCTGAGGTGTGCAGATACCTTCAGGAACTTTTTAGCAAGTCGCTAGAACTTGATAAGTTGCCAGCAGAATGGACGACTGTGATAGTGGTTCCCATTTACAAGGGGGGAGGATGAGGGTAATGAAGGAGAATGGGAGTATGGACGATAGACAACATGGATTCAGAAAGGGGTTCTCATGTGAGACGCAGTTGGCAGGATTGATGGAAGATATAGGGGACGCTATGGAGAGGAGGAAACAGGTAGATGTGTGTTTTGTGGATTTTTAAAAGGCGTTCGACAAGGTGCCACACATAAAATTAATGATAAAACTGAATGAGTTGTTGTAGGATAAGATGGTGGTAAACTGGGTGGGAGAGTATCTGAGAGGAACAACCCAGAGAGTACGAGTAGGACACACACTCTCAGGGGAAGGAAGGTTAACATCAGGGGTTCCACAGAGTAGTGTTCTAGGACCCTTCCTCTTTTTAATTATGATGGGGGATTTGGGGATAAACATGACTTGTAGGGTTCGTCTTTTTGCAGACGACTGTGTATTCTACAAGGTGATTGGAGAGGGTGGGGGTCCGCAGGACATAAACAAATTGGAACAGTGGACAAAGGAAAATGAGATGAAAATTAACATAAATAAAACTAAAATTTTGAGATTTACACAGAACAGAGAGGTAGTCAGAGAGACATATAGATGGGGAGGACAGGAGACTGGAGAGACGAACAGATATAAATATTTGGGAGTTATTCTTCAGGATGACTTAAGATGGGGCGAGCAAGTGAAGTGTGTTACAAGTAAAGGTAGAAGAGTGCTGGTCCTGCTGGGAAGGGTGTTACGGGGCACAGACAAGAAAGTGAAAGAAAAGGGATACAAAACAGTAAAGCCCATCTAGGAGTAGGCCTATGCAACGGCAGTCTGGGACCCGTACACGGGAAGGGAAGTGGTAGAGATGGAAAAGGTGCAGAGAAGGGCTGCTAGGTGGGTCACAAATAAGTGGAGGACACAGGGGGAGAGAGAGGAGGATTTCAGACCATCAGTAATGGTGAGAGGACTGGGGTGGGGCACACTGCAGGAGAGGAGGAGAGTGGAGCAGCTGGTAAGGATGTTTAAGGTGGTGAGGGGGGTGGGCACAACTGGGTGACAAGATACAGAGAGGTATATTCAGGGGAAGGGGTAATCATGAATGGAAGATACAGAGGGTGGGGAAGAGGACAGAGAGAGGAAAAAACACTATGATGGTGAGAACGGTAAAGGATTGGAATGAATTGGCGAGGGATGTGGTTAAGGTGACGGGAGCGAGGGAGTATAGGAAAAAGTTGATGGGGTTGGAAAATTGAGAAGAGGTAGGTTAAGCAAATCCTTGCCACAGGGCTGAGGCCCAATTGCACGAAGAAGAAAAAAGGTGTGCAAAAATATCTTGACACACACAAGACTATAGCAGCTGAATGCCACTCAGCTTCTGTATATTGTAGGTGTGTTGTTCAATGAAAAAAACAGCTAGCCTAAACACATCCAGGAAACCAACCTAGCCTAACATAGTCCAAACCAACCTAAAGTAACTGTGAATATCACTACTCATGTACTGACCAAACTACTGATTTTAGAGGTATTGTTTATTGATGAAAAATGTTTCTATAGCCTACATGTTAGATGTAGTAGTAAATGAAGAAAACTGCAGTTTTTTTTATTTCAAAATTGTATGTTTTTCGTTAGGCCTGTTTAGATTTGTTTAGGTTAGTTCTGCTTAGGTTCTGTTATTTTACCATGAAGTTTTCCACCTTATTTAAGGTAATCTAACGTAGCGAAAAATGTAAAACATAATAATAAAATAAATAAAAAATGATGTAACAGAAAAATTAAAAACGGGCAATTTTCTTTATGCACAAATACTTCTGATGTCTATAGAAACAGCTTTCATCAATAAACTATACATTCGAAATTAATAGTTTGGGTGGTACATGATGAGTAGCTATTCTTAATATAGGCCTAGTCTGTCACCTGTAAAAATTCTACTTTTTTGACATTTGTGTTGGCGTTTCTTTTTACAGCTGTTTCCATGAAATAAACAGTGTTTGGTAAATATCTAGAGTAGCTACTCATCGCGTAGGGACTAAACTATTGGTTTTACAGGTAAAGTTTATTAGTAGAAAATGTTTCTACAGTAATATGAGGTAACTTCGGCAATCTCTACTGTTAGTTTGGAGAGCCAGTTACATGCAGGGGCTAGACACAGAGAATTAGAAATGTTTGACATTGGCAGAATTTCAAACTACAAAATGTACGTATGACTGCTTACTCATGAGCATCATAAGAAAATTTCATATAAGTAATTGATGTAAATCAAATAAAGTAGGCCCTACTTACTTCCCTATTCTGTCAGGCACTTCAAGGCTAGGCAACATTGGCACAGATGTTGAATGTGTATAAATATATATATAGCAGCCACTACATACAAGCACAGTACATGTACACGAAAATAATACCGATTAGTTCACAAGACATTAACATATTTTTAACTTTTGTGTTCACCGTGCACTGTGTTGTGTGTGCGACAAGGAGAGAGAAAATATTTTAAATATCTATTAACGTACAACAGATCGAACAATTTCCAGCCTAAAATACAATTTTATACAGTAATGCAATAGTAAAAACACGCACTTTAATTTTACGGGACTATTACTTAAATGTTATTGCGCTTAAAAGTAAAATAAAAAAATGCACTGAAATAATAATGCAGTGTTTGCCTACCTTGTGGATGAAGCGATGCTAACGCATCTGCAATTTTCTCCCAGGATTTTTTCTTTGTATAAATGATGTGACGTCACTCCTCTACTGTATATAACTACATTTCACTACATTATTTCACACAACAAATCCTTTTGTTCAGTAAACAAATCCGACAAATCCTAACGACCATAGAAGAGGGAGTAGTTATAGAAGGTACTGTTAATGTTAACATCTGTGACCACTACTGGAGCAATACTAGCGCTAAGCGTTTCTTCCCCCAACTAAAATGAGAGGTCCAGAAGCGTCTTATGAAGTTTCCACCCCGTGGTCTTCAATATTGATGCCATAGAATACAGAGACATGCGCTAATCGTACATCGTAGTAATCTGTAAAGAAATTTTTCCCCTCACACACGGTCGTAGAAGAACAGGTCTGGACACTCGCCTATCTAACAATGTATTTTGTTTGACCCCCTTGTTATTTGGTTGTAGTTCGTCAAGTTACCGAGAATCTCGTACTTTCTGGCGCTGTAATCCGGGCGGTCGTACTCAAACTCCGCCCACTTTTTTCCATTGTTAAATTTGTAAAGTAAATAAAGATTGCTGGAGCCTTTTCTTAAATTGTAAGCGAAGAAAGTATTTCATAAATTGATAAAAAAATACGTTTTGAAAAATTGTTTATCTTAGCGGAAAGGAAGTGGGAGGAGTTTAGTCCGACCGCCATAACGTCAGCGCCAATAAAACACAATATTCTCGGTAACTTGATGAACTACAGCCAAACAACAAGGGAGTCAAATATCCAGGCGAGTATCCAGACCTGTTCTTCTACGACCGTGCCCTCACATTAGGTGTGTTCGGGCGACCTGAGATTTCTGCCATCAATAGCAGGTTGTGAACAGGAATATGACAGGAAAGAGCAGAAATGGCACGGCCATTTTCTTGCTCCAGTCGAACGCCAAAGAAGTGTGTTGTTTGTCGATTAGCAGATCATTATTTTGAGAAGAAATTTTCTTGAATATGGCATTTTTAGGCGCTAAAGAGTTTCTTCTGCAAAATGTTTTCAACAAATATTAATCGGCTGATGATTAAATAAGTAAATAAATGAATGAACATTTAAATTTCTACAGAATCAAGTTGCTACCTAGAAATTTAAATTTATTAATTTGGGTGAATGTTTATTTAGATTTATTTAGATTTTAGATTTAGTTTATTGCATCCTTAGATCTTTTTTTGTGTACATTTTTGCACAAAGATATCGGACAAGTCATATTTACAATATACAAACAAATAAATAAATTACTTAAGTTATACATTAAAAATTATACACTAAAAGAGCGAAATTCAAACATTTCTTGTCGGTTCAGGCTCGCACGTAGGCTCACGTCAGCATATTTCATAGTCTCCACATGTAAAAGAAAAGAAAAAAACAAGAGAAGAAACAAAATCTTAACCCAGAATAAATATCTTAAATAAGCATCTACACTGTCATAGATCCACTCAAATACTCATCGACTGTGTAAAAAGCATTAATGATCAAGAAATCTTTAAGGTGTTTTTTGAATATTTTTGGGTTAGCTAAACATGCATCTTGCAGGTGGCTGGGGAGTTTGTTGAACAACTTGCAAGCAGTGTATAAAGGACCTTTTTGCTGTAAGGTCAAGTTGACAAGAGGCATGTGTAAAAGGTTTTTACTTCTATTGTTATGGTTATGAAAATGTTCATTTGTGTGAGTGTGGAACAACTTCTGATTTTTGGAAATGAATGTCATCAGTGAGTAAATATATTCACAAGCTACGGTCATTATTTTGGAACTTTTAAAAAGGGGTCTACAGGATTCAGTCTGTTTTCTCCCGTGAATTATTCTTACAGCTCTCTTCTGCATACGGAAAACATTATTTCTGTCAGAGGAGTTACCCCGAAACATGATGCTATAAGTCATAATACAATGAAAATATGCAAAGTATACAGTCAACACCGAATCTTTGTTTAGTATACCTGATACATTACGTAGAGCGAAACATGCAGAGCTCAGTTTTGGAATGATATATTCAATATGTGTTTTCCAATTCAGATGACAATCAACATATAAACCCAAAAATTTTGTGTCTGTGGCTTTATTGATTTCTGCAGTGCCGCAAAGAACATTTATCGTTGGCTGATTACTATTTTTTGTTGCAAACTTTAAGAAATGGGTTTTTTTCTGTGTTAAGGTTTTTTTGTTTCCTATAAACCATGCATCTAATTCTGTAAAAGTGGTGTTGGCTAGTTGATTAAGATCTTCCTCTGATTTTCCTGATATTATGATACTGGTGTCATCTGCAAATAAGGTAGGTATATAACTATCGTGTTAGGCAATCAGGCAGGTCATTTATGTAAACCAGGAATAACAGAGGTCCGAGAATTGAACCTTGAGGAACACCATGTCTTATCTTACCTGGTTTTGAATAAACAATATTTGAACCTTCCCTAATGCAAACTTGTTGTTGTCTATTTGATAAATACGAGTGTATGAGTTTATTAGTCCTTCCATTTACACCGTAAAATTGTAGTTTTTGAAGAAGTAGCTCGTGATTGACACAGTCAAAGACTTTGGTAAGGTCGCAAAAAATTCCGACTGATGGTAGTTTTTGGTCGAGTGCATTCAAGACATTTGTGACGAGCTGATATATTGCCTCATTGGTAGAATATTTTTTTCTGAAACCATACTGGAATTTTTAGAAAATTTTTAATTTTTCAAAATGAGTTAAAAGTCTAGTATATATTAGTTTTTCAATGATTTTTGAAAAAGTGGTTAGCAATGAAATTGGTCTGTAGTTAGCTACATTGGTTTTCTCTCCTTTCTTGAAGAGAGGGGTTACCAATGAACATTTCAGTCGGTCAGGAAATACACTGTCGTTTAATACAGCATTGCATATGTGGCTTAATGGAGTACTGAGTTCTGAGGCAAATTGTTTTATTAGTTTACTACTTAAGCCATCATAGCCACAGGATAACTTTGATTTTAGGCTTTTTATTATTTCCTCAATTTCTTTTGCCGAAGTGTTGGGACATGTTATAAAGGGAT
>PNEQ01065562.1:9644-20308 GCA_003012365.1 Medauroidea extradentata | reverse complement strand
TCTATATATATATATATATATATATATATATATATATATATATATATATATATATATATGTATATATATATATAGTATATACACATACACACACACATAGATTGTATCAATGTACAGCGGTACAAACTTTCAGGAGAGATAGAGTACACCCAGACGATGGGACTTCCGAGTATCTAAAAACAGTGTAAATGTTTCACTAAGCTCAAAACTTAACATGTATAATCCCAATAAACATAGGCGTAATTCGGGGGTGATCAGGGGTGGCGGTTGCCACCATAAAATTTTTTTGATAGAGAGCATAAAATTCTCTTTCTTAGCTTAGGAATACAATTTTACTTGTGCATTTTGCATTACATTGTTTTTTTAATTTAGCTAATGATATGACAATCAATACAAAATTGTGTGCATAATTCTGATGGAAGCTGTTAGATTTCCACCCCCTTATTTTTTTATAATCTTTTATACCTGGTAATTCTTGCCACTCCAATCAAAATGATTAAATTACGCCCACCGCAATAAAATATATTTCTTATTTCTTATAGGTTTTGGTGAGTGCTCAGATTAGAGTGAGCAGCCTATATTAGCGGCGTACATCTAGCAAAACAAGCGCCAGTTTGCGACAGAACCCCATTGCAACAATCGTTTAAAAGATCGCAAATGTTCCTCTACGAGGACCTCTTCACGACTGCCTCCTGGTGGCAGAATCTCGCAACTACGCCGCCATTACGAAACTCCGCAGCGAACTTGGAAGAGATTCTCTATCTGTTGATGCGCTCCCAAAGTTTGGAAATCCAGGCGGGACTTAACCACTAATCCTGTATAACGCCGCGTGCCTTTCCTGACTGAGCCAATTGCGGGCACTTCTGAAGTGTTCTAGCGACACTTCATTTTCGCGGCCCGAGCTACGTAAGCGCAAGCCCCAATTACCGCTGCTGTAGTCTTATCGTTTCAGTAGCGAAGAAGATTCCTTTGCGAATTAACTGCATGGGCGAGAACCTCATGCACCGCATTCCACAGAAAACTTGCGCGGAAATTATTGCTGAGTTCTTGTATAATGTGTTCTTGCCTTTAAAGTGCGGATCCTGAACATGTAAGAGGTTTTATTTTATGCTGTAGCCCATTTAGGAAAACTCATTGACATACAGAAGTTCCCGCCGAGGGTAACCTCACTAAGCTGGTCGTACAAGATGCTGTAATTCCGTAGCAGACTTATAGGCGTTCAAGAGGTAAAAATGCATAATTTTATATTTGCATGACATAGTGTTCGTTTTATAGACGTTATTTGCGACTGCATTTTCTACTTGTAAAAATTAATTACGTCTCATAGTTTTTCCATAGCGGCATTTCAAGGTCAGAATTTGCTAGTTACGGGAACACAGGAATAACAAAAATCACGTGACTTACTCGAATGAACTAATTTACACTGAAATGAGATATTATAGGCCATATGATAAAATTTGTGTAACCCTCGAGTGATTTTTTGTGAAACTGTTGCATAAGAACGATTTTTTTAGACCAGTTGGACAGACACAAATTCATAATCAGCCAGACCAAGGCCAGCCGCTCAACCAACTTTTTTCTTTTTCTTTTTTTATTATTCTCAGTTTTTTAATTTTTATAAATTTTTATTTTAAAAAGTGTTTTTTTGTTAAAAATGTTTGGTGCAGTGTAGCTTCCACATCACCACTGCACCAAACAGCAATTTTCATCACCATGTTTTATTTTTATATTTGTACCAGTTATTTTTTCTTATTTTAGACACAAAATTTGATTAAATATTTCTTTTATAATAATTTTTTATCTCGCATACCTAGTTTTTACGTAATGGCTCGTTAAAGCCAAAATTGGCATGTTTCCGTTTAAAGGACGACACTAAAACCAACTCACTTACCAAACTGAAAAAAAAATCACAGTGAATAACGATGTTGTATGCTACAAATTCAGCTATGTTAAACCACAAAATAAAATATTTTTGTATTTATAAAAACATTTTCGAATTTTAAAATTTTTATTTTAAATATCAATATTTTTATTTAAATACAAAAATATTTTATTCTTGGTATTTACGTACGTGACATTGTAGCCAGCGACGTCTTTATCCACTGTGATTTTTTTTTTAATTTGGTATATCAGTTGGGTTTAGTGTAGTCCTTAAAACGGTAACATGCAACATATGACTTTAACAAGCCTTTACGCGAAAACTAAGAGAGATAAAAAAATTTCATAAGAGCCAAGTTTAGTCACATTTTGTGTCTAAAATAATAAGAAAAAATATATGGTACATATAAAAAATAAAAACATAGTGGTGAAAATTGCTGCATACCACGCCCTTAATGTGATGTATTTGAGTAACCCCTACTAACTTCCGTAACATTTTATAGATACAAGTTTTGAGACCATTTGGACAAACACAAATTCACACTCACCCAGATCTAGGGAATTGAACCCAGAACCCCTCACACCAAAGTTGGCCGCTCAACCGACTGAGCTACAGGAGGTTGGCAACCAACTGACCGATTGATGGTCTGCGCCATTTGACACACAACTAAATCTAAACTGGGAGAAGGAAACATATATAACATATATAGACACGTATTGGAACACGACCATGTGTTTTTTTAATATTGTGTCTGTGCAGTTATTTTGAAGATTGTATGTATAGTCTGTGTCATGTAAGTGTTCCGTATTTTAACAGTTCACTTCTGAGAAACGTGTCTGTGCACAGGTTTGCGGAGACAGTGCTTTTCCAGGAAGCCAGGTAGGTTTAAAGCTCCAAACAATGGAACTGTCGGACACATTTCTCAGAAGAGAACTGTCAAAATACGGACAAGTTACATGAAACAGACTTTAACTGAAGTGATCAAGTCTGTTTACACTGCTGTTAAGACTTAGTTGATGTACTTTGACCTTTCACAGAAACCTTACGTTCCGCATTGATAAAATATAAGGATTGGTGTTGTCATTCGAGTGATCGCCATCTTGACCATCAGTTTTCTGTTTGCACGTTAGCTACCATGAACATAGAAAATAATGTGTTCCGTTTTAGCCTCTGCTGCTACAGAACCTGGCTCGTCTTTTGTTATTCCAACGGGTATGAAAGAATGAAGTAATAACAAGCAAATATTTTCGTATTATATATATATATATATATATATATATATATATATATAAACTATACCATAGCCATCTTTAGTAGAAGGCCGCGGGCTTAGATCTGGCAACTCTGCACACGAGGATCATTTTAACTCTTCTTTTAATTCTCCAAAGGCAATAACTGTACCTGATTCGTTGTTCTGATCCCTGATTCGTTATTCTGCCCTACATACCGGCGAATCAGAGGAACCCGCTGCCGTTGACGAGACAAAATAAGTGTCAAAATGACCCTTCCTGACAGGGTTGCCAGATCTAAGGCCGCGGCCTTCTACTAGAGATGGCTATGACCCTACTCAAAGATACTAAATTTCAAATCGATCGACCAGTAGAATTGCTCATTTACACTAAAAATAAACTAGAAAAGAAATTATTATCTTTAAATGGCTGAATGGATTTTCTTGGATTATAGCTATAAACCCTCTCTATCACGTCAGCCCTTAAAAAAAAAAAAAAAAAAAAAAAAACAAGAAAAAAAAACGGTACATTCGTTTAGGAGCTACGATGCCACAGACAGACACACAAATGTCCACGTTAAACTTATAAAACCCCTCTTTTTGCGCTGGAGTTTAAAAATTAGGTGACACACATCTAATTACAGGAACTCTGACAGGAATCGGCAATAGCCTCCGTGAGCCATCCCATCATTCGCCTGGAGCGACTTCAGGTTAACCACGGAAAGCCGAAATCAGGATGGTCGGAGCCGGGATCCGATCCTGTATCCTCCAGAAACTGATTCCAACGTTTTACCCTTCTGCCATATTGCTTGGTCCTAGCATAGAACGACATACTGCCAAGCATGACTACAGTATTTTATTCGTATCACATAATCGCAACACATACAGAAAGATTTCTCGATAAAATAGGAGTAAAACAGCGAATCATTATAGAAACCTTTGATACTTAAGGCGGCCTCCTACTCCACACTTCAAATGCGTTTCAGTGTGTTCGTAAACAGGTTTTTTTTTCCACAGAAATATTCCGCGCGTGCCCGTTGTGCCGAAAATGAAGAAAATTTCAGACAAGGTCGGAAACTCATTGATAAGACGCCACGCTCATTATAAACACTGTTTATAAGCCCTCCGAAATGGCTAAAACTGCCTTTTTAGACTTCCGTACTTCAATATGTACTAATCGGACGTATGTGAAACTCAGATTGCGACGTGCACTGAACTTAGTTGCAGACTTTCCACCAATAAAATTATATGGTCACCGCTTAATGTCCCATAGTAAAAACCGTTCAGCGGGAAGCTTGCACACTAGTTCAGCGCCTGGCTCGTTGAGGCGACGCGGCATTTGAGCTGCGCTTCAAGGTCGACCTTACTGATCCGTCGCTTTTGAACCTCTCACGCGCGGGTAGGCCGTGGCAATGTTTCAGGCGCATGTATGCAACCCGCATTAACACCTTACAAATCAAGGCTAATATTACTATCGCTGTAGCAATAAGAGTATTACACATATCAACATTACTTTCGTGTTTTATAACAGACACAGTCGCTCTTATTTTCTCTGCGTTTTGAAAAATCAAGTACAGCAAACATTTACATTATCAACGACTTGACATCAGCAGTTTGTTTCCTAGGTTTAACGGTTTCATGTGTGTTTGCTTGAAACACATTTTTATGACTCAATTTTAAAATTCAGAGTCAGTGGTGGCATACAGCATTGCTTAACAGAAATTTTTAAGCTTAAATAAGGTGACTTTATCTATATCTACTAATGTGAGACTGCGATCAGTAAATTATTTGTTTATCTTCAATTACGAATACACAGATCAAACCAGTATATATATATATATATATATATATATATATATATATATATATATATATATATATATATATATATATATAATATGTGTGTGTGTAAACCATTACGATCTTAAAATAACTGTCTGCACATTCTCTATATCATACAGAGTTTAGTTATTAAATAAATATGAAAACATTAATGTAATGGAAAAATTGATTTAAAACACGGTTTTAAGGATGAAAGAGTCAGAGGTGCTGGCGCGTGAGCCATGTTGTTGCGTGGTAAAGAAATTACTTTTCCTGTGTAACTATTAAAAACGTTTCCAATACGTTTACCTACGAGAGGAAGACACTTCAAACTGCGTCCCTACGGTTTTAAAAATACCGTCAGTTAATTAAAAATATGATTATCAAGCTCCTCAAAGGAGCTGAAATGGACTTTTCCACGTTGCTGTAGCTGAGAAAATATCAACCGTAATCGTAAAACAAAATCATAGAAACCTGCATTGGACTTTACCACATACTTTCCACAAATAAAATATCAGGGTCATCGCTTGAAGTCCCGTTGAAAAACACGTTCTACGATAACACTGCACGCTAGTTTAGACCTTTGCGTCTAGAGATGATGCGGTGTTTGACGGACGTGTTATATTCGACTTATCGCCTTCCCCGTTTCCGTGCCTCAAACACTACATTAGCTGAAATTTTTTTCTGTTGCGTTGAATATGTAACCATTTGTTATACTTGATTTTGCAGGACGCAGCTCGAATACGAACGACTGCATCTACAATAAAGTGCTATTACAATTTTGATATGAGTAATACTATTACTGCTATAGCGATAGTAACATTAGCCTTGAATTATTTAAAGTAAATTGCTGTTGCATACATGCGCCTGAAACACTGGAACTGCCTCAAGTGCGATAAAATCATAATTATATATTTACATGAAATAGTGTTGGTTTTGTAGGCGATACTTGTGAGTGCAATTTCCTTTTACATATCAGTTTTAGGTGGTATAGTTCTCTCATAAAGATGCGTCAAAGTTGCATGTTCTGCTGCCATGCAAATAGTGGAAGCCAGTTGACGTATGTAAAGGAAATAATTCACAGTGAAAAAACGTGTCATTAAGAAACATCCCGCGAACTATTTTTATGTTTAAAAAATGTTCAATTTTTGCATTTTTTTGTACTTCTGTGATTATTTTTAAAAATTCAAAATACGTCATTGTGGGTTTTTAAATGTTTTATTGTATAGCTAATGGGACGTAATTTCACAGTGATTTATTTCACTTAAGTAGAGTGATTGGTTTTCACTATTTGCGTGGCAGCGTAAGAAGCAAAATTTTGACTTTGATGTACCGTTATGAAAAAAAATGAGAGCTGACTTTGACGCACCATTATGAAAAAAATTATGAGAGCTAAAGTTGTTTTATAAGAGGAAACTACAATCACAAGTAACGTATAAAAAACTAACGAAATGTCATTAAAATATAAAATTATGAAATTAACGCACTTGAACACCCTTAAGGGCGCCGCCTACCTGCGCGTTAGAGGCTTAGAAGCGGCGGAGCTATAAGGGCGACCTTGAAGCGCGCATCAAATGCCGCATCGCCTCAACAAGCCAATAGCTGAACTAGCGTGGAAGGTTTCCGCCCATCCATGTTTACTATGGGACATCAAACGGTGACCATATAATTTTATTGGTGGAAAGTCTGTAACTAAGTTCAGTGCAGGTTGCAACCTGAGTTACACATACACCTGGTTAGTACATTTTGAAGTATGGCTGTCTGAAACGGGCGTTTTTATCTATGTTGGATGGCTAAAAACGGTGTTTTTAATGAGCATAGCGACTTAACAATGAGGTTCCGACCTTGTTTGCATTGTGTTTTCTTTACGTACGTTGGCACAAGGGGCACATGTGAAACAGTTTTGTAGAAAAAAACCTGTTTACGAACACACTGCACCGCATTTGAAGCGTGTGGTAGGCGGCCGCCTTAAAGGCAGGTTGACCTCAGTTTTCAACGTATTTTTTTATTTTTATATTTGTAACAGATATTTTTTTTCTTATTTTAGACAAAAATTGTGATTAAATCTTTCTTTCAGGAATTTTTTATCTCGTATAGTTTTTGCGTAATGAGCCATAAACGTCCAAATGTGCACTTTACGGTTTTACGCACGCCACTAAAACCAACTAACATACCAGACCGAAAAAATTCACAGCGTATAACAATGTTGTAGACTATGATTTGACATGTATAAAACAAGAGCAAAACATTTTTGTATTTATTAAAAAATGCTCAATTTTGAATTGAAAATATAAGAATTGCAATTTTTTTTAATACAAAACCACACACACATATATAAATAAATAAATAAATATATACATATATATATATATATGGTTTTTATATGTGTTAACTCACAGCCTACAACATTGTTATACATTGTGAATTTTTTCGGTTTGGTATGTCAGTTGGTTTTAGTGGCGTACATAAAACCGTAAAGTGAAAATTTTGACGTTTACGACTCATTACGCAAAAACTATAAGATATACCAAAATTTCCTAAGATGAAGATTTAGTCACAATTTATGTCTAACATAAGAAAATAAATATCTGGTACAAATATAAAAATAATAAGAGACGTTGAAAACTGAGGTGAACCCCCCACTGAAATAAGGGAAGGGAAAAAGAAAGAGAACGTGTTTGAAGTAGGAGGCTAAGCTGTGAGGTTCAATAGAATGACGGCTGTGAGCGCACGCGACTGTTTCGCCGCTGTATTGTTACTTATTCTGTGTGGCGAGGAGTGGCGGTGGCGCGCGAGCCCCGCCCCTGCTCGATCCCACACCCTGATACGACCCTTCATTTGCGTGCACAGCACGGGAGCTGAAGCAAATCGTGACGCAAGTAGCAGCCAGCCTTCTCAAGCGTTGCGACTTGCGAGTACAAGCCGAGGTAATATATGGCCTCTAGCGTGTCGCACCTTTACTGCTGCAGTTCCTATTCATTTTAATTGAAATAGCCTACATATTCGACATTTTTTACCGAGCGAGGTGGCGCAATGGTAACACTTCCGACTCGCATTCGGGAGACCACAGTATCGATCCCTGGCTCCGGCCGTTCTGATTTTGGTTTTCTATGGTTTTCCAGGCGAATGTTAAGGGGTCCGCCTCGTTGCCATAAAATCACACTGCAGCGTGTTTGAAGAAAAAGTTTTACACCGAAACTAATACACGTGTGTTCACGCCGTTTCTCTACGAAAAGAACACACACTTCAGACGACTGCCCTTAAGTACTTTCAAGACAACACACGTATTAGAAATCCCCTTTTAGGGCACGTCAAAATGGGCTAAAACGGGGTTTTCAGGCTGCTATAGCGGAAAATATACTAGCCGAATACATGTGAAACCACTTTAGGGTAGTGCAATGGACTTTGTTAAGTGATTTCGGAAATAAATCAATAGGGTCACCACTTAAAGTCCCATAGCAAATTTGTTTTTTCGCGAAGACTGCACGCCTTAATTGTAGAGGCGACGCACCGTTGTATGGCCCATACGACGTCGCCCTTAGCACCATACCTCACTCACACAAACACATGTGCCACGAGGCGGGCCCCTTAAGATGGTTCCTTAACAAAGGCCATGGCCGACTCCTCTCTCAGCTCCTGTCGGTGTACTAAGTTGTGTGTCGCCGTCTCTGATGACATCGCTGTCGACGAGACGTTAAGACCACTTACATTATCTTACATGTTGAACAAATCGAATTAGTTTCAACTACTATTATTTTTGGGTCCGTTACTTTTTACATGATGTTATTGGCCTAGTTATCATAAAGAAGTGAAGTGTGTGTGTATATAGACACACACGCACACGATTTTTTTGGACTTACATGTGGGAAGGCTCGGTTCGAGTCCAGGCTCCAGCCAATATGATTTTAATTTTACTTGGTTTCCCGAAATCACTTTAGGGGGAATTCTGGGATGTTTTTTCCCTATGTTGGTTCCGTCTCTAATGGTTTAGTTGTCTACATGACTTTAAGCCCAACTACGTAGGTATCGAACCACTGAAGATTTTACTTAGTGTTTGCAGTTTTACTAAGGTTACTCGCAGATGAGTACTGTATGATAGTTAACTCTGCAACTTGAAGAATTGGAGTTTATTTTACATAGCAGGTACGTACATTATTAGCACGTTTGTGCCCATTCTGTTATTCATTTACATATTCTCTGGAAGTCACAGCTTGACTCCTTATTAGGACATGTACATACTATGGTAACGAGCAATATATACTTAAAAATTCATACAAACCATACAAACCAAATAATGGACTTGGTTACAACCATAATTTTTAATGACAAACTATCAATAATACAACTTGTAACTAACTTAATTTGTATAAATTATGCTGTTCCACGTACATAAATAATAGGTATTTCCTAAACTATAACTTAAATTTAAGAATATGACATGCACGAAAACAATTCTTCTAACAATGCCAATATAAGTACTCCTGATGATTAGTTAAATATATGCATTATTGAACTTTGACGCACACCAATTAATTTGTGTGGCATTATCGAGGATTAAAGATTTAGTTAACCTCTATATCTTTAGACAGGCACAATATATCGTGTACACGCAGCCATACACACTTATTTAACCTGTAACTCACTTTATTACAGCATAATACACCACCCAAAAAATAATCGCAATTTCATCTGTGTACTCGTTACATATCACGCAATATTCGACCCACTCAGATGACCAGCGTAAATAATTTTCAGACGATGATATTGCGTTTTAGGTAACATAATACAATATCCAAAGTTTAGGTGTGGTTGCTAGAATGTTATGTCTTGGCGCTAACATAGCAGAATAAATATTTGTGCAGCGTGTTAACTTCCACTATCCAGGCTTACTGTTTACTTGGCAGTGCGTTGCACCTGACAGTCGATCTTGTCGTTTATACGTAAAAAGCGTACCACGTGTACTTACACGTTACGTGGACACGCATAGCTACCTATTAAACTTGGCCGTATAAACAAACGTTACTGTCAATATTTTGCCAGTGATGTTTCTGCTTCCCTCGTACTATCCGAGAGCGTTCTTTCTCGCATACGTGTTTGTAGAGAACATGTGTCGTGCAAATATGAACTCAGCTATTCTATACAGGGACGCGATTCTCTTTTGTTTGCGTTTGAGGTTGTCCCAGTTGCGTATAGAAGCCAGCCAGTTACTACCGGTAAGTGGTAATATTTTAAGCAGTTGGTAACAACCACTAACGTTACTGGCGAAACGATGAACACAATTGTGTGACACAGAATAGCGTCTCAGGGACTCCAAGCTATCTCACATTGTAGCGTTCAAAGCCCTACATACAAGCGGTAGATGCCTCGTTTGAGGCACTGAAGCAGGCAGGCGTTAAGGTTCCTATCTACCTGCGCTTGAAACGCACTGCAGCGAGTTACAAGTAATCAATGTAATAATATTAGGAAGAAACATCTCACCGCACATTATGTTTGTACATCTATGAGAAGAAAACACATTTCAAACAATGTTTCCATCAGTTTAAAAATTAGGATCGCTTATTGGAAACACGATTTTCAAGACTCTCAAAATTGCTAAAAAAAAAAAAAAAAAAAAAAAAAAAAAAAAAAAAAAAAAAAAAAAAAAAAAAAAAAAAAAAAAAAAAAAAAAAAAAAAAAAAAAAAAAAAAAAAAAAAAAAAAAAAAAAAAAAAAAAAAAAAAAAAAAAAAAAAAAAAAA
>PNEQ01065560.1:0-11362 GCA_003012365.1 Medauroidea extradentata | reverse complement strand
ACAACGTAGATTTAAACATTTTAAAGCACATTTATGGCCAATAAAATAAGAGGCTTGTTGGTGATCTCTTACAATACAGTCCCACGCTGTCTTGAAGTTCACTCAAAATTTAGATAACTACATAATTCAAATTGGCCTCTTCTAAAAAAGCATACTTATTACTTCATTTCCTGAACTAAACTCTCTCCCAATAGAGTTTTCTACTTTATGTGGAAGGCAGAAAACCAGGCCTAGACAGGAGGTCTGCCGAAGACATCTTGCTGTCTTGGGAGTTCAAAACCATTAGCAAGAACAATTTTCTAGCTTTAGCTAGAACAATTGTCTAGGAGGAAATAAATCTCATTGAAAAGAGAAATGCACTTATGCTTTAACTTAAAATGCTAAGAACTGTTCCTTTAGCTGGATATTCTGCTGAATATCACCAGTAATTATAAAAAAAAAATTAAAAAATCACAATTCAGTAAAATTCAGAAAACCTAAATGAACCATTAAGATGATTTTAATTTATCACATATTGATAAAATAATTAGTATTTAAACATTTCATATCAATATTCAATTAAATTTAATGACAAAGTAATGGGATGTAGTAATTAGTATTATCAAGCAAATAAAATAAAATGAACAGTCTGTAATCTCATTACAAGGCTACGTAGTACAAACAATTTCCAACATTTCTATGTAATGGTTTTACGATATCTTCTCCCTTCAAGATTTAAAAAATAAAACTTATTGAAATAGCATATGCACTTAAGTTTTTTACCCCTGGAATTTGTTGCAAAATTCGTAGTGTGCACTATACCCTTGTATATACAGCGTATCCCAGAACAAATGGATGCCGTTGTTGCATCTGAGAGAAAATAAAAATCTGAGAGGAAATGTTCTGTGCCACTATTTGATCAGACACACCGATAAGTAGTTATGAATTAAAATAAGTAGCCAATAAAGTGCGCGCTACAGCGACAAGACGTGGAGAAGGAGTGATTAGTGACTGCGAGAGTGAGACGTGAGATGTACAGAGGTACGCGTGCTAATGTGGGCATGTGTGAATGAGTGCGAGTCGTAGTGTGTGCGTGTGCAAATGTGTGTGTGCACACATGTGTGCATGTGTAAATATGTGCATGTGCACATTTATATGTGTGCACATATATGCATGTGCAGATGTGTACATGTGCACATTTATGTGTGTGCATGTTCACATGTATGTGTGAAAATGTGTGCATGTGTACATTATGCATGTGCAAATATGTGTATGCACACATGTATGCATGTGTGAGTGGTAGTGTGTGCATGTGCAAATGTGTGCATGTACACATGTATGTATGTGTGAGTGGTAGTGTGCATGTGCACATTTATGTGTGTGCACTTGTGTTCATGTTCACATGTATGTGTGAAAATGTGTGCATGTGTACATGTATGCATGTGCGAGTGGTAGTGTGTGCATGTGCAAATGT
Source organism: Medauroidea extradentata (assembly GCA_003012365.1). Lineage (NCBI taxonomy): Eukaryota > Metazoa > Arthropoda > Insecta > Phasmatodea > Phasmatidae > Medauroidea > Medauroidea extradentata. Next base: position 9,909 of record PNEQ01065560.1, on the reverse strand, counting down.
GTGCGTGTGGTAATGTGTGCATGCACACAAGTATGCATGTGCGAGTTGTAGTGTGTGCGTGTGCTAATGTGTGCATGTGCACAGTAATGCTTGTGCGAATGTGTGCGAGTGGTTGTGTGTGCGTGTGCAAATATGTGCGAGTGGTATTGTGTAGGGGTGTGCGAAGCTTCGAGATTTCGAAGTCGAATCGAATATTAAGCTGCAGAATATTCGCTTCGAGGGTAGTTCAAAGCTTCGAAAAACCACTTTTATTTAGAGGTGTGCGAGAATGGATATTAGATTTTTGGGAAAATTTTGGGACGGAAAATTTTTTTCCCTCGGGAAAGAAGACGGGAGCGGGAAAAATGTGTTATTTTTTTTTAATTACAACAATATTCACATTAAAAAACATAATAACAATTGCATGTGCCATCCTTTACTTTGTTCATACTATTTATGTTTTGTCTCTGTTTTGTAGAAGAAATTTAAATGTCTAAGCAGCCCGGACTTGCTGCCATGTTCACATTTTATCACTTTTTTTTGCAAGATATACATCTTGCCAATGATTTGCTATCTTGAAACTAAGTGCAACACAAACGGTTACCAAAGAATAATGTTCGGACTACAGTAGGTTCAGACTTTATTTCATCATGCTTCTACGGTTTTCTTGATCACCGTAAAGGAGAGGAATGGGATTCACGTCCAGCCAGCAGTATGCCACTATCTTTGATTAAGCTAAACGTAAATATTACTGGCAGTATGGCGACGGTTATTTGCAGGTTAAATTCTGTAAAAGGACGAGGATGTTGTTTGCGTGTAGGAGTTAAATTAAGTTGCGTTGAGAAATTTCTACAAATGTTACACATTTTAAAATACAATTGAAAATTAATGTTGAATTATTTATGACCGATTGTGACGGGTCGGCTGACGTAAAGATGATGTTACTTACATTACTAGTAGTGGCCAATGGTGATTGTATAGTGGTCCATAAGAATCTATTTACAGCAGTCTTACTCAAAAAATTAAAAAAAAAAAAAAAAAAACTTGTTGGCATGACTGTTTTGTTAAACAACACTTTAAAAAATCAGCCTTACATACTGAAAGTTTTAGTTTTCAATCATAACAGTCCTAAAACATCAGCCTGACGCTCCCGGGAGAGAACAGCTCAACCCCAAAAACTTGATGAATTTAAACAAAGTTTGAAAAATCTAAAACAAGCCACGACATCTTAATTACACCATACTCGTGAACGCACGAGCCATCCACTCAGCAACTAAAGCTTTGAAAAATTAGGTTTGACTATAGAATACTCATCGCTGATCGGCCACCTCTATCCCACACAGCCCACGCACCGTTCCAGACAGCCATTCTTGTTCACGCCCGAACAACAAATCCTGCACAACCATCTCGCTCCACGCTCGAGCAACAAGTAAATTTGGCCGACCCCACGAAGCTTGCTCTCTTCCTGCAGCGCCTCTAGCGACCACCCACCGCACCAAGGTAAAATCGTAATGGAAAAATAATAGTAAATTAAATATAATAATAAACTACAAACTTTATGCATCTAAACAACTTGTAAAGTGAAAATGTAGCTTTGAAAACCATAATTACCTAATAATTTACAACATAATTTTCAATAAATTTGAACTGCATGTCCTTCCATTGGCTCAAGCCGGCCCGTGCAATCATATCACCGTCTCTCTCTCGCACACTCAACGAGCAGCGGCGCATGTGCACTTCATGAAAAGTAAAAGTATTATAAAAACTGTAAATCTAAATATAGCGGTTCCAGGAACTGGGTAGGCACACCTGTGCCATCTATCTACACTTGACAACAATACACCCAGTCCTGAGTTACAATACAATAACAGTTAATCTGCAAGTGATATTAAATTTTAATTAAAACACAAACTTGCCTCAGCCTAAACAAACCAAATTAAATATAGGTAAAATTGAACAATAACTGATACAGATAAAATACCAAACTCCTGTCAAAAATACCTCGAAATAGTTAAATAGATAATAGAAAATTCAATTAATTAAACATAAGGAAATAATAAAAATAAACCGGAAACAATAGAGGCCTAAGTGGTGGGTGGACCGCCTCACACAGAAAAAGGTTTTTTTTGTTAACATGATTCTACAAAATAAACCGTGTGCTGTGTGCGAGACAAACATTTATGTAGTAGTAACGTTGACTAAAAGTCGCGGTCAAAAATGTTCCTAATGTCCATAATATATTAAAGCTGTTTACAAAATTTTGTGAGTGATCATCAAATTTCTTTATGAAATATACAAAGTTGAACTTCGGTAAGTAATAAAGTTTGCTTGCAGTGTAACAGCAAAAGCATATATGTGAATGAACAAATGCACTTGTGTATGCTTTAAAACTGAAAACAATGCCAGTATTGTAGTTTCTGGTTATGTAGAAGGAAGTAAATAAATTCCCAAAAATTTCTGTAGCCACATTATTCCCGCCCAAAGTTTCGGGAAGGCTGTTTTCCCTACTTTTTTTCCCGAAGTGCCGGGATCCCGCACACCCCTACTTTTATTGCTCCCGTGACATTCGACCACTTTCATTCTCCCGTGACATACGACCACTTTCGTGCTCCCGTGACATACGACTACTTTCGTGCTCCCGAGACAGTCGACCACCACTTTCGTGCTGCCGAGACTATTGACCACCACTTTCGTGCTCCAGAGACAATTAACCACTTGTAATGTTACCTAAAATTGTTTTCACTATAAATTCAGACGTGAAAATATAGGGTGCATAAGGGTGTACAATATTACATGTGGATAAATATGGTAATTGTAATGTGAGGCAATCTATTGTTTGTTGTAAAGTGTTGTGTATATTCTTACCTGCAAGTAAAACCCTGCAAGTACTTGGGCATTTTAAATTTGGATTTTATTTAACCTTATAGAAAACATTTCCAGTCTTGATCTGCTTGATCTGTGCAAAGCAGTAAATAAGTAGTATTTGGCATTATTTCAATTTTTTAGTAATTAAGAAGTAGAGTGCAAAACATGCTTAAAAAATTCAAAATGCCAACTTGTATGATAAACTAAATTTTTTATTCACTGAGTGTTGATGTAATATGGTGCAATTTTAATACAGAATTATGCTTATTGTTATTGTTAAAGTTTTAATTTTCTACCCATTGCGAGTTATTTGGATTATATTTTACTGTTTTTAGACACAACAGACATTACATAATCTTCTGAAAACATGTCATCCAGGTCTATACAGAGCCACGTTTGAATCATGTGGCAGTGGTACTGTAGCGTAGCAAACATGCGAAATTCAAGAAGCAATAAAATATTTGACTTCGACTCAACTTCAAAGGAAAAATATTCGGCTTCGTTTCGAAGCAAAAATCACTGCTTCGCACACCCCTAGCATTGTGTATGAGTGGTAGTGGTTGAATTTTATTGTGCGCACTTGGAAATGTGTCCAAAAGAAAAACTGAGCAGGCATATGTGCAATTGTGTGCAGGCGTGCTTGTGTGCGTGAGCGTACCAGAGTGACTGAATACTGAAAATAAATACAGTACAATTTCTGGTACGACACAATCGGTTGCAAATAAGATAATTATTAAGCAGTCAATCAAGACTTGAGGTGTGTATTCCTGCATATAAGATCCTTAAAAAAAAGTAACAATTGCAATAAATTATGAACCGTCATTGCGTAGTGTCTTGGTTGTTTGGACTTAAAGGTTTGTCAAATTGTTACATTAAACAGAAAATTACCTAAGTAATAATAATACTAATAATAGTCATGTTTGTTAATTATTAAATTAATTAGTCAATCAGGTGCTCAAAATGTCTGCCAGTTTATTGAATGCATAGACATCAGCGAGCGACAAGATTCCTTCAGACACTCTTTTACATCTCAGCAGTAACTGTTGTTTACGCCACCATGATTCGTGCCATAGTTTCTATTTACAGTAGTCAACTGGCTCATTAATGTATACCTCTTCCTTGAAGTGTCCCCACAGGAAGAAAGCTAACTGCGTCAAGTACTACGATCCTTGGGCGCCATCTCAGAGTACCATTTCTGCTGATTCAGTGATTAAGGTACTGTCCATTGAGGAAGTCCCTCACAATGATCACAGAGTGGCTCGGGGCTCCATCATATTGAAACCAATGTGGTTGTGCCACCCCAAATTCTCGTAGCAGCTCTGGCAGACTTTCTCTGAGGAACATGAGGTATCGGGCGACCTAAAGGACATGAATATTATTACATTTATGCTTAATTAATACAAAATAAAACATTCAGTGTCACACTTATGTTCATATTCCCTTGTAGATCATACAGCAACACTTGATCACAAATGATGCCACCCTACATGTTAATTTTCCATTTGTGTTGGAAGTTCCGGTTCACTGTTTCTCGTGGATTGACCTCAACGTAAAAGTGTGTATTGTGTTGATTGAAGCACCCTTCCTGTGTGAACAATGATTCATCAGTCCACAATACGCCACGGAGGAAATCTGGGTTTGCCGCACCCTGCAAGGTGCTTAGAGATATTTTACGCTCGGCTCCGTAATATTAGTAATATGTAAGAGTTACGCCTACCTTATTTTCACCCAAGGGGTCAGTTAAATCCAGTATTGTTAGCCGTGTTGCCGTAAAACATAAAACTAAGGGTTTAGAGATGTTTATATTTACTGTTTTTGTATGTATATATTCACGCCCGCCATAACCAATGTAAACAAACAGATGGACGCAATGCAAATAATGTCAGGCGCAAATTATGAATTTTTAAGAGAGAATGTGTGTATATAATTATTGTAAACGTAATATTATTAATTTTGTGTATTTATTTAGTGCTTTGTTTCTTTTTGGCAACACGGACATTTTCACGGCCCCGCGGGAAAGTTTTAAATAGAGTCACGTATTTTTTGCCGAGTGTGGGAGATTTGTGGGTGTTGGAATGGTGCGCCTGCTAGACCGGAGGACCTCATCTCCAGCGGCGGCCATTTATCACCCCCTACTAACGGTACTTTAAGCCCCCCCAAGGGGTTTATAAGGCGGGCGCTCGCCTAGCCAAGTCGTCAGTCTAGGGCTCGGGCCTCCTCCCCGAGCAAGCCTAGGCACCACCCCCAACCTCGAAAGGATTGCTTCCTGAGAAGGAAGCGGAAACCCGCTCTCATACCTCTTCACCACTACCTATCTTACATGGGTTTATACCTGAGAAGGAAGCCGAAACCTGGTATTACCCACTCTTGTGCCGAAAGCGCCGTTCGAAGGAGATGCTCCCTAGCCGCCCGGGCAGTATTAGGGAACACACTCTACCGCGAGTCGCCACGAGGCGTATATGTGTGACTGCTGGATGCGGAAGTAGAGCTAAGTCCGTGAGAAGTTCCGGGGCTCCGTGCATAAACGACCACGCGGTCGAGTATAGTAAATATTGTAAACCAGTAGTGTATAAAAAATTGTGTATGTGAAAAGCCGAATGTATTAACCAGTGTGTAAAATCAGTGATTATAAGAGTGTACCAAGGGACAACAATATACAGTTCAAAACGTATTTTATAGTTTCATTTCTAAATAGTAATGTCTTATTCAGAGTGCCTAATACTTAACATCTCGCCTGAGGAACGAGCAGTGATAGAAGGTCGTAAGGCAGAAGCCGCAGCTAAGCGCCGACAGGCCATTGCAAGTCACTGTGATATACCTGTGTGAGTAATTCCCCCACCTCAGAGAACATCCGAAAAGCCCTCAACACTTTCAGAACTTTGTCGTCATTACAAAGACACCGAGAACAAGCTGCCTAGCCTTAAACGAGACAATTTCAGTCGCATCCTTAGAGACCTCCACCGCCTTCAGCTACCATTAATTAGTCCGATAACAACTCCAGAAAAACCAGCAACATTACCACACCCCTGCATCCAGCAGCTGAAGAGGGAAGCCGACTTCGAGCCGAAACCTGTGTCGGACCGAAAAAAAACGCCTCCTAAGGGAGCTCTTCTAGAAATGGTGAGTGGTCAACACGCCTACCCCCTTTATGAAAAGTGAGAATTTTCCAGCTCTGCTGAGAGACTGTGTTGTGTCGACTGCCCGGGAAACCACTCTCCTTGGGACATTTAGCAGCCTCTCCTCCCCTTCAGGGAACTTTCGTGCTCAAACCTCATTGCACCCTGAAGGAAACATAAAATTAACCCCTTTGCCAGCAGAGTGGCGACAAATTTTTCTCTCGTGGCGCCCAACGTGGGGCCAAAGATCGAAGTAGTAACTTAGCGCAGGAGAAGTTACCAGTGAAAGCCACCTCTGAAAAGCCCATCCGAGTTCGAAGTCATCTCCAGAAACGAAAAACTTCGTGGCGCCCAGAAACCCCAAGATGGACGACGAGGAAACGAACGACATACCAGCGCCTCCGTGCGCCCTCAGTACGTGCACCCGCAGAGGAACATACCTCATCGCCTGCGCACACTGCGCCCAAGAGTATCACCATACCTGTTTAGGGTGGGATGACACCCCGAAGAATACAGAACGCCTGGAGTACCGATGTGCCGATTGCAAATGGAAACAGCTCCAGTGCGCCCAACCACAGTGCCTCGGCGCAGGCAACTACCAGATACAGTGCATCACCTGCCCCTTGGTCTACCACTATGCCTGCCTAGGATGGCCGGACGAGCCCCCAGATTTTCAAGGGCTTTCATTCCGCTGTCATGTGTGCAAGATAACAGCGACAGAGTCCCGACCAGAGACCAGGCGAGCAGAAGCACCACCCGAGAGAGGCAACCTGGAGCGCCTCTTATTGTCACAGTTCTCTGGCAAACCCCACGAGAATCCAGTCTCCTTCCTGCAAGAGTGTGATGAGGAACTACGCCAGAACCACATACCTCAGAAGCACTGGGTGCAGTGAGTGCGCCTCCAGCTACAAGGACCTGCTCTTACCTGGACCCAGCTCAAGGACAGATAGACAGCTCGATTCACAGGCACAGAAGTGATGAATCGGCCGACCCATGACCTCTACAGCATCAACCAGCGAGCCGAAGAAGATGCAGAGGTGTTCATCCGCAAAAAGGCCCAAATGTACAACCGTACATCCCGAGGGGGGAGAAGAAGCCTGTGTCTCCATCATCATAGAGATACTTCAACCCACGCTGAGGTCATTCCTGAGGAACCCTCGGCCCCTTGAAGAATTAGTCGAGAGGACCAAAGCTTTGGAGCTCGACCGACCAGGGACAAGACTGACCCGCAGTGCAGAACCACTGCCAAGAGCTCCGAACCCGAGGCCCAACCCCGAGAAATTCAAACCTAAGCCGGGGCCAACACTACCAAAATGCTGTTATTGCCCTGCAAGACATTTCCATGTGGACTGTGATGTTTTCAAAGCCAAGCAAGCCAGCTATCGACCTCCCAGGATCCAAGAGAGGAACCCAGGACCTCTGGCGGAAAACTCCATGGCCCGCCAGCCCGGCCCACAATAAAGGGTCTACGGCCTGACGGCCCCAAGCAACCAGCAGCCTGTCCGACTTCCCCAAAAATGGATCAGCGTGGACCAGAAAGAGATCCTCGCCACCCTAGACACTGCAGCCACAGCCAATTTTATAAGGACACAGTCCTTACCCCCGAAGAGGCAGAACGAGGTGACTACCACGACACAGATAGCTCAGCTAGCTCGAAGCCAGACCTTCCTTCCATTGGACGGCGAGGCTACCCTACCACTAACAACGCCTGCAGGAATCGCCGACGCCATATGACTGGTGACACCCGAGTTGGATGAAGAAATGATACTGGGACAGCCCTGGCTGCAAGACATGCAATGCATCAACGGCGGCCAACGCCAGCTACACCTGGGAACCAAGACGCTGCACACCCTACACTGGGACATGCCACCCCTCAAGACGCCAACCCAGGTCATCCACCCAGAAGACAAGAGCTCCCAGCTACCCGAATACGACCAGAGCCAACTCCTCCAGTTGCTCAACCAGCACATAGCAGCATTCCAGACTGGAGGACCCTTCGACAGACCCAGATTTGTGAGCACGACATCCAGCTCGCCCATCAGTGCCCGATGTACTGCAAACCCAGCATACCCTCCTAAAAGAAGAGGGAAATCATCAGAGACCAGGTCGCCAACATGAGGCAGCAGCGGATAATCGAGCCATCAGATTCACCCTACAACTCCCACATTGTAGTGCAGAAGAAGGACGGAGATACGCGATTCTGCGTGGATTACTCGCCTCTCAACCAGATAAATCTGCCTGTCGCCCCTTCAGCAAGCAACATCACCAACATCCTCAGGAGCTTGGGAGAAGCCAGGATCTTCTCCACGATCGACATGCAGAGTGGTTATTGGCAGGTGCCAGTAAAACCAGAAGCCAGAAAATACACCGCCTTCACGACCCCCAATGGAGAACAGTTCCAGTTCAGGGCAATGCCTTTTGGACTTGAGAACGCCCCGGCAACCTACCAGAAGATGATAAAACGCACTGTGTTGTCTGGCTACCTTGGTAGATTCTGCATAGCCTACCACGACGACATTGTCTTCTCCCAAGATTGGCTACAGCACAGGCAGCATCTCCACCAAGTCCTGGAACGCCTTCGCCTCCATGGACTCACCGCCCGACTAGACAAGTGCCACTTTGGTAAAACAACAGTGAAATACCTGGGACAAGTGGTCACTCCCGACGGGCATCAACCCCAAGCCTACAAAGATCGGCAAATACTGGAGGCCGAAACCCTGAGGACCCCGAAGCAGCTGCGCCAGTTTCTCGGCCTCTGTAATTGGCTGAGAGACTACACCCAGGACATCTCCCGCTATATGGAACCCCTCACCCGCCTACTGTCAATCAAACAGAAACGCTGGAAATGGGGAACCGCAGAAGACGCAGCCTTCCAAAAACTAAAACAGCAGTATAACAACCTACCGATGCTCCACAGACCAGACCACAAATCACCCATCATCTTGCAAACAGATGCCAGCCAGGTTGGACTAGGAGCTTGTCGCACTTTGCTCGTGAGGGAGTCTTTAGTAACCTTCAGGGAGGTTTGTATATAATGGAGAGCATGAGAGGTTCCCTGAAGGGGTAGTAAGATTGCAAGGTGTCTTGAGGGGAGTGGTTCCCTGCTGAAGATGCACGATACAATCCTGGAAGCTAGGTGCGCAAAATTTTCACTTTAACTTTAGAGGGGGTTTAGGTGTAAAACCACTCACCTAGAATAATTCCCGCAGAAGGCGGCGTTTCCTCTGAGAGATGTGTAATACTAAGAGGTCGTTCTCAGACATGAGTTACTTTACATACAAATGAAACAAATAAATGAATTGAATGGCATTATTATTTCGCAAAGCACAAGTTCAATTTACACTGACTGTACAATATCGGTAAATACACTGGTCCATACACTTAATACACTGATTTATACAATTACTATGCTGACCGTGTGGTCTATCTAATCTGGAGCCTCGGAAACTGTCGCAGATATATCCACTTCCGGTGGAAACTAGAGAAGTGCCTCGTGGCATCAACTCCCCACGATAGGGCGCGTTCCTTACACTGATTGCACGGCTAGGAATAGGTGTCTCCTTGAGCAATTTAGTAGGTAATGGAATAGATGGGACAGGCTTCTGCTTCCTTACCAGGCAGCAACCCGCTAATCATACCTGCCAACCTTGACAAATCCAAAATCTGGAGATTTTCCCGAAGGAGTAAACACTTCCCCCCGACCCCTAAAAGGGGGGTCCGGGGGCCCTCCCCCGGGAAAATTTTAATTTGAAGATTCAAAATGGTGCTATTTGAGCACATATTTCAAGTAAAAGTTGAAAAAAACTACTTGTAGAAATTGTAATGTTTTTATGAGGGTAACTGCTATTTTAAGAATAAAGAATAAAGAGCTATTAAAATGTGGGAGATTTATTTATAACTGTCAGAATAAAAACACCACACATAACAAATGAAGTAATTGCTAAAAAGA
>PNEQ01065559.1:65896-79112 GCA_003012365.1 Medauroidea extradentata | reverse complement strand
AAATTTTTTTGAAATTTTCGAAATTTTGGAAAATTTTGGTAATTTGACACTCAAGGTCAAGGTCAGGGTCAAGGTTAAAGGTCACGGTCATCCAACATGGCGGCCGGGGACGTGACGTCACAACATGGCGGGGGGCACCACACTTGGGCGGGCACCACACACCGAATCCATGTCCCAGAAACGGCTAAATCATACTACTTGCATTCTATCTTCATTCATGCTTGTTATTAGCTTATCGAACATTGCCTATTCTCTGCGGCAAATTGTTTTTGTGAATCGAATAGCGGCCTCCGCCTTATAAGGTTCGTTGTTCGATAAGTCAGAACTACGTTTAAACTAAGAAAGAGGAAGAAAACGTTAAGATAAACCTTAGCGAGAATACTATCACTTGTACAACGTAAATACGTCTAAACAGAATGGTACAGTATGTCCGTAAAGCATCTTCCTAGTAACACATTTATTTATACCCATTATATGTATGGCAGAAAGATGAAACTGGTGACAAACTGTAGAAAAATTTGATATTTGTGAAAATTTAAACAACGGCTTCATATCTCTATCTGAAAATACAGTGGATGTAATTAGATTTGTTACCAGAAAAAAAATGAATCTCCGGAATTCTGTGTTAAATTGGTGAGAATATGGCACAACATGCCTTTAGTGTTGAATGACATAAAACCCGTGATAAACATATTTTGTTATCGTTCTATTTATCTACTCAAATTAAACTACAAGAAAAAATTTTGATACAGTCACCCGATACTGCAAACGCAACATCACGGCCAAACATGTCCAAACATTTGTATTACATTACGGTTTAGTAACTAAAACAGTCAATAATTTTTTTCATAATGTTTGAACCACGTCGTTTGGGTGACATTACATTTTCACTAAAGTATTGACACACAAAAATTTATAGAATAAAGTTCAGTAATACTGAAACTAAGAAAAAGCTGTTGAATTTAATCCATTTTAAAAATAGACTGAACATGAAGTTTCGCAGAGTGGTGATTGTATTTATTTCCAGCAGCAAATGACGTTTAAGTTAAATTCTAAACTTTAAATCACTGCGTAATTTTCAAATAACAAACAGAAGTGTTTTGCTGTATATAGTCCATTCCTAGGTAATGTTGCAGAGTCTCAGAAAGAAGCACAGTTACATGACAGGAATAATCACGAGAAAAAAATATATAAATATAAAATAAACAGACCAATAAAGTCAGAAGTGGCCAACACACATACAAACAATTCCAAAATGCGAATAGACTATAGTTAGAATATAATTGAAAAAAAAAAAATGACAAAATAATGTCAAACCGACCTAAGCTCAGCTGAGAACATCTAAGGTGATTGCTGTGTCTCGCAACACAGTGCAGAAGATCACGTGGGAAGCTAATAGGAACGAAACACGCGATGGAACATATTTCTCAACACACGACAATAAACTAACTAAAACCCCTAAATATGACCTTGACAGTTGGGCACAGTCGACAGCAATTTTCATCGAAAATTTTTTATATCATTAACAGATTTCTTTTTTTTTACTTTAAACAAATTGTGACTAAATTATACTCTTAAGGAAATTTTCATCTCTCATAGTATTTGCGTAATGGCTCGTAAATGTCAAAATACACGCGTTACAGTTTAATGTACGACAGTAAAATCAACAGACACGCCAAAATGGGAAAATATTACGATTTATAACGACTATGCGTAATTCAATACTTCCTATATATAACCATAAAATAAAACTTTTGCTATTAAAAAAACTGCAGAATTTTGAATGTTTTATTTCAAATTTCAGCATTTGTACTTAAATACAAAGTAACATCGTTAATCGCTGTGGATTTTTTTCAGTTTGGCACGTCAGTTGGTTTTAGTGTCGTACTTAAGAACAAACGTAACATGCAAAATTTTGACATTTACGAGCCACGAGGAACATAATTTAAAATGTCTTTGCGTAGATGAACTCATTCGAAAGATTTTTAACAATTTTTCCTGTTTTTTATTTATATATTATTTATTTTTACACTTTCAGAACGCCGACTTGTGAACATGTGTTAAATGAGATATCCTAATACGTTAGTACGAGAATGAAAATAAATGCCCTACTTAATGACTTGAAGTCCTACTTATATTACTAATTTGACTAATCAGTAGTTGCTTAAAGTGAAACTATGTTTTCTATCAAATTGAAAAATTCCATTCTCTTCCCTACTTAGTATGATATCACATAAATCACATATTCACGAGTTGCCGTTATGAAAGTTTGTGTAAACTCCTAAGTGTTCACAAACTCCTCATAAATGCAGCTGCAAGTACCAGTTGTGTTTTCATTACACGTAACACTATGCAAATAATCACAGTGGCCAATCAAAATAGGGTTGTCTGCAGTGGGTTTTTAATTTATGCTGTTTTCACGAGTTTTATTTTTTAATTCCTGAAAAGGTGCAGTTATCGCAAAACCCTTACACGGCTGTGTTGGAAATTGTTTGTGCTATGTAACCCATTTTTTTTTCTTTCGAAACATAAGTTTCTATGATTTTTGCTAATTATCGAGCTAATTAAACTTTCTTAAAGTCAATAATTAATAAAAATTATAACAAAAATTTACGTTTTGAAAAAAAATTATGCTACATACTACAAACGATTTCCAACATTGCTATGTAACGGGTTTTCCATACCTGCTCTCTTTCAGGTTTTAAAAAATAAAACTTACTAAAATAGCGTTAATTGGAACCGGTAGCCATAACAGTTTCTCTGTTCTCCATGCACGCCTATGCCTTGAATATATCTGTCTATTCTGGACTATGTCGGGCAGTGACAACAAGCCCTAGCGAAGGGCGTAAAGCAAGGGGGAAGGGGTGTTTAAGGGGTCCTGTCGCCCGCAGCTCTGCGAGATAAAGTATCTGCTCGTGGGCAATCAATAGGCGGGGGCGGGTGTGGCAAGCCAGCGAGGCCTGGAGGGGCAGATCGTGAACAATGCCGCGGGGTCATAGGTCATCCGTGACGGCCACCAGGGTCGGGGACACCCTCCCCCCCCCCCCCCCGACACCCACGGGGCACGGCAGGTTGCGCAACCAAGCCCCGCCGAGGATCAGGTACACCGTGGTGCCAGACGCGGCACCTTCCACACTGATTTATTCATCCCATTACGTCAAACAATACACATCCACTGCTCGTTATACAGGCGAGACAAGTCACTCATTGCCGTAGTGAAACATGGTAAGGTTAGCCTATTAGAGGTTGAAAATAAAAAACGTGTTTTTTATTTGAGAGTTTGGCGTAGGGGAAAATTTCTGCCACTTGTTACGCTATAATCGCTAACATGTCTAATAGAATACGAAACACTAGTAAAAGTAAATTAAACTATGCTTGGAAAAGAGAGGAGTCATTTAATATAATTTTGAAGCGAAAAACAAACCAATGTTGACTTTCAAATTATCAACTTCATGTAACTTCAAATTCACGAAAGCTTTGTGCTTCATCATTTTACACGTCTTAGCGTCACAAGCGCTCAACCGGCAGAAATTCTCCCTTTGCAAAACTTTTAACATTGATCCTTCCAACCTGTAGTAGTATTAACCTTAACCAGGATCAGCAGTTAAAACAAGAGGACGCTATTCCTAAATAAAAGTATGGGTAATACATAAAGCCACATTCTTGGATGTCACATCATAGCGACCCGCTATTCACTTACTTATCTTTATGTGACAAGATCATTATCAATCCCCTGTTTCAAGAAAATAAGTGTAGTTAACCAGTGTTATTAGTTACATAGCATATTTCCATCAAAATATTAGATGGTTACTTATTTAAAGACGGATAAACACTTGTGTTAATAACCTCAAAAGTCTTCAAAGTCATAATGTGATTCCCAAAAAATCCGTTACAAGAAGCCATCTGACTATACTTGACTCCAAGATTTGAACTGACTACGGAGAGACGTCATTGAACGATGCTAACAAACATTGGGAAGTCGCGAAAATATTTAAGGTTCGGTTTCAGTCACCATATTGTTTATTTTTTTTTTTTTCGCTTTTTTAGAATTTTGAGAAGAAAAATGTTAAATCAGCGACTATACCGCAAATTCAATTTACCTTGTACAATACAATCATGGCAATATAGCTAGTAATGTACAGTTAGGTCGCAATTTGTCGGGCAAATTTTGAATATAATAAAATTTGCCACACACATTGCGGCGTAATTATATGTTAACAACTAAAACCCTATGTCTATGCTGGGCATAGTTTAACTATAATTTTATGTATAATCGCATATTTAAATTTTCCCTCTTAGAATTTCAAAAAAGCGAAAAAAATACAATTCAATATGGCGACAGAAACCAAGCCTTAAAGTTCACATAGTCTACATTATATTGTAGTATCTGTTTATCCTACTGTTGCCCTCTAAAATCGGCGACATGTAACACGTCAAGCGAGCGATCAACCAGCTTGCAGTGTAGTCTGCTGTCGCAAAATATCGCGAATCTTGCAGCTCCCTACTAATATAACAAGTTAAGACTTGAATTGAAAATATAAAAACCTACTCACAGGATACTAAATTTCTAATCTATCAGACCAGTAGAACTGTTCACATTCACTCAAAAAAACTAGATTAGAGCTGATGATCTATGAATGACTCAACAGCTTTCCTTGAATCATAGCCAAGAACACTCTCGATCAAGTAACCATTCAAACAAAAAAAAAAAAAAAAACTAAACAAAAATCGGTCCATTCGTTTAGGAAGTACGCTGCCACAGACACACAGATAGACACGTCAAACTTACAACACCCCTCTTTTTTGTGTCGGGGGTTAAAAATAGACTAACCTACATTCGGGAAGAGTGGAGTTTGATTCCCGATCCGGCCATGCTGAAATGATTTCTGAGCTTTTACTAAGTCACTTCAGACGGGTTCTCGGACGTAGGCCTGTTCTTAAGATTCTGTGTCACTCAACATGTTGAATATTTCACCTATTCTTTCTAATTCAACATCTTACTGATATTTAGCCTAATTTAGTATATGTGAACTGGGTGTTAGATAGTTACCTTACCTTATATTGCGCACATTATATATCTACTAACTGCCCCGACAAATGTTGTTTTGTCACATGAATAAATTAAAAATATTTACTAAACAACAGCACTTAGGAGTATAAAAATAGATAAAAACCTATTCGCAGACCTACCGAATGTATATACAAAATTTCATTGAAATCGGTTAAGCCGTTTCGGAGGAGTATGGTTATATACTCTTCCAACTTCCCCCATTGGCAGAAAATGCCGTGGTCGGTAAAATGCATCTGACCAATAATTAAATGTTGCAGGTTTGAGTGACCAACTGCTGTAAAGCGGTCACACATGATATATGAAGTAGTAGTAAGTCATTGTTATGCGTGTTCTGTGTCGTCCTTATCGCTTCCGCACTTCTAGGCCTTGAACGCACAATATACGGCTACTCAGGCAGCCACCTTAATGGCGTTCAAGAGGATAAAATTATAACTTTGTACATTTATGAACCAGTGTTAGTTTTGTAGACATTACATGAAAGTACATTACCCTCTTACAAAAAATAGCAACCAATTTTCCCAGAATGGCATTTAAGAGTTACAATTTGCACGGTTTTTCTTCACCCTCCCCCCTCCCGGAACCAATCAACATATTTTAAACGAGATAATTCTCAGTAAAAGTACATGTCACGGGCTACGGCATTACAAAATATTTTTGCATTTAAAAAATTCTAAAATTTGCAAAAAAAAAAAATTTAAATTTCCAAAATGTATTAAAAATATAAAACTTTTTTGATTTGATTTTATGCACATCAAGAAGAATCCCGTTGCATTTAGTTTCACTGTAAATTATTTCGTTTCATTGGGTTGATTGGTTTACGGATATGGAGGGGGGAGGGTGTATGAAGTAAGAACATGCAAATTTTTACTTTTAAATGTCGTTAAGAGAAAACTGGTTGTTTAGTAACGTCTACAAAACTAACACTGTTGCACACAAATGTAAAATTATAAGTTTTTCTCCTCTGGAACGCCTTTAAGCAAAGTTCTCAAGAGAAAGACAGACGCAAGCTGAACGCTTTGCGCAAAAAGCCGACGAGGTAGGTGCTGAACGAGTAAGAGTCAGCCTTAAGCTTGTTCCCGAGTTTTTTTCAGACTAGCGCCAATAACTCAAATATTTTTTAACCAAAAGTTTTGAAAAAAATTGAGTCAACTTGCAATCACACGATGCACAATACTGTGGACGCGTTTTTTAAAATAATGTACCATTCGCCAGCAAAAAAATAATTTCCTTCATTTATGCTTATTTTCACGGCGAAAAACGTGGTACTTTGGGTAATTAAATCTAAAAAACCGTTCAGATTAATTCTACAAAAATTCAGCTACAAATTAGAACATATAAGTGTCAAACCTGTGCAGCGAAATTTTGATAAGAGTATTAGGTAGCAATAAAAAAATATTTTCGAAATCACTGCAAAACTCCGTAATAAGACCTTATAGATCGCGGGAGTTGTAGTCCAGTAGCACACGAATTACATGTGTAACAGTGAAAGGATTGAACTACAGGCGTCATGATGTACTTTCCTTCTATCCATTTAGGATACTGAGTGCCAACACCATACCTATTTTATTATTAGCCAGTTGCAATATTTCTCTCTCTAATGACATACCATAGAACAAAAACAAAAAGTAACGTCAACAGATAGTAGTTTTTGTACTTTTCCTAGAAAGAAATCGTTTCCCAGAAAAGTTATTTATTGACATCAGGCCCGTGCACAGGATTTCAAAACGGGAGGGGTTTTCCAGTGACGAGAAAATTTTATATCATCACTTTTCTCAATAGCGTAAGTGTACATTTATTTAGCACGGAATCATTCAATTGCCTCGAATTTCATTTTAGATTCTATAAAGTGCTAATCTATTTTTAAAAATTATTTTATTTTTGCTACTCCATGGGAGGGGTTTAACCCCCAAAACCCTCCCCTTGCGTACGGCCCTGACTGACGTATACATATACGCGAACACTGTTATTGCATGAAACATATTGCTGTAAACTACTCTTAACGACGGTTATAAATTGTAAGAAGGTACTCACAAATGCGGATAATTTAACTGCCGGAGTAACATTGATCGACTCCAAATATTTAATTTGGTGCCATTTGGTGAATAAATGACAAATTTTATCTGGCTTGTTCAAACTTTAGGGCTAAAATTCTTAATTATATGGATTTATTTCATCGTTAAACGGTCCCAAAACAAGTATCTTGAGTCGGTCAATCGCTAGGTGAGAATTACAAGGTCCTAAGCTCCAAAATTTACGAAAATAAAATATTACATTCAGTATGTTCTATCTGACAGTCTGTACATTCTAGCGGGATTATTAATTTCGAACGAATTAATCAGGAATAAAAAACCCAATCAGAATGTTCATACTACCACACAGAACTATGTAGTATTAATATTTCATTTTTGTGCATTGTGGTGCTTACAACCTTGTAATTCTCACCCAGACTGCAGTCGTAGTATTCACAGTTGACGATACAGCACTATGTGCGAAGGCAAGGTGCGTACACACACACCCAAGTCAGCTGGCCCACTTTCCCGCGGTGTTCAGCTCAGCTGACCAGCAAGTACTTCCAGTATACTGTACACGCAACAGCGGAGGTGACACGACAGTGTAATTCCCTGTCGACACGTCATCACGCGGCAGCATAATGACTATGTTCCTACGAGGAATTGTTACGACGTCCCTGGTGCCTCCACAATATAACGGTGATCGTACATACAAAGGACTGTGGGAGAATTCATCTCACCAGCTATACGGTACATGAAGCTGTGTCGCCTGGCTGCTCATAGTAAAGACAGCACTTATTAAGACATTCTTGTCAGGTCATAAATAACAATAATTCAAAAAAGTACTATTATTTTATTTCTGACATTATGGTTAAGGACGTTGGACTCGTAAAAAATTAAAATTTTATATTTGTGCCAGACACTGTTCAAATTTTTCACATCAGATAACATGTATTTCCTGGAATAAATAAAAAATTAGGGCCCATAGTTTTAGCATAATCACCTATCAAAGTCACAAAATGGCAGTTGCGGTGTAGCCAAAATAATAAAAAATAATTAACTTGCAGGAACAAGATAATTCAATATCGATACTTAATGATATGAACTACTTCAAGACACTTTTGTAAACACAAAGCGATATGTTTTTGTATTTTTTAAAAAAAAATTGAAAATGAGTAAATTTTTGCATAACTTTGACTTTTGGTTACTACTGAAATATTCTAAACTAACTTTTGTCAAACATGTCATGAAACGCATTGATACACTGACTTTCAGTTCCCGTAATTTTTATTTCATTAGTTGATTACTTTTTTTTAAATTTTGGCTGCACCGTAATGGCCATTTCGTGACTTTGATGAGTGATTTTGCAAAAAATATTGGGCCTAGTTTTTTTTATTTGGGGAAATAACGTTCTATTTCATGTGCAAAAGTTAAACGGCGTTTGGCGAAAATTTATAAAAATGAAATTTTACGGGTCCAACGCCCTTAAATTAGGCTTGAATCTATAATAACTGTGTTTATTAACAGCAATGAAATGCTGACATTTAAAAGTCGCGGAAAGATATAAAATCGCCTGATCAAAAAAATAGACTGAATGACCAGTACGGTAGGCCATATTGACTTAGTAAGACGTTTCACCAACTCTCTTTGTCAGTTTGTCTGTTCGGTACAAATGTTGCAGTCGATTATTAAACTTACTTCAAGATGAACTACAGATTTTAAACTTTAAACATATCTCAGAATTTGATGACTATATAATATTAACTCGCTTTCTTGTCTGTGTGTTGGTTTGTATGTCTGTTCGATACAAATTTGGCTTGTTTAAAATCTATTGTAAAATTTGATACAAACGCAAAACTGAAAAGCATTAAATAATTATTTAAATAAATTAATATGCCGAGTATTTAAAATGTACTAAAAAGTATAAAATAACTTCTCCAATGAAAATACATTGGGGCCCTTCTTCTAGGACTTCCGACGAAAACGTGTAACGTTTGCGATCAGTAATGGATGAAGAGAGTAACTGTCGCTGTGAAAAGCCACACAGCAGTCAGCTCATTTCACTTGTAGTGCAATGAAATTGTTAGTAACTGTGGTGAATTATTCGTGCATAAATTACCTACTGCAAGCGCCATACATTTTCCGTTTTGAATCTTACAAACAATTTAACAGGAGATATTATTTTATACTTTTTAGCCCGTTTTAAAACCGTGGTGTTGTTTTAGATGTAAGTTTCGACACTGTCCAAATTTGCGTTGCTTGCGATTTCCTTTCAGGATTACACGATTATTTTATATAATAGCCAGAAAAATTTTCGGGGCTAAACTAAACAATATTATAAATCTGTAATATACTTAAATTTTCATATTTGGACGGTGTTCTGTATCAACCAGCTATGCACAAATCGTTAGTTTTGAGTAAAACACGATTGAAGGTTCTCAGCTTTGAAATAGTTTTAGAAGAAGTGTTTTACGTCACTCACAGTTTATTTATCATGAAATATATGACCAATATATCTTATATATATGGTATCAACTTCCTATATTTATCGGAAACAGTACGTTGCAGACACAGTGTATTAAGCGTGAAACTAACGTTGGTAAAATCATAGTACCTTACAAAGTAATCTTCCGAGGACATAGGTGCCTGTCTCGTATGTCGTTAGTTTCGTTTATCCAGCATATTAGACATTCCGAACATTTGAAGACTTAACATTCAAAAGGGGCTAAGCACCATTTTCGACAAAAATGAGTTTGGCGCTTAGAAAGGTGCCAAAATATTAGGTCGACGACATACCTAAAGTGCTATCTCCTAGTGATATTCATGCGCGCCGTACATCAGCACAATTACATGGTTGAAGCAACATCAATGCATTATATTTCATTGAATAAATATATATTGATGTTCATAAGTGTTTTGTATTAATTACTGTTCGATTGCTCCTGTTTACTACTTTCCTATTGTAAAACGTATGTGGACACATTTGGATAATTCCTTGTTCATTTGTTTGTTGCAGTATACTGTTTTCGTCATAATCTTGAAAGTAACCTTCTGGCACTTACCCCCTTATGAATGTTAAGTGCTGATCCACCCAAGTAAGGTGATCCTATCCTTGGCGTAGTAGTAATTGTTAACTCCTGCAGCAGCTAGAATCATGAGTTTGAGGCGAGAAGATATTTACACCTATTTGTTTCAGTGCATTATGTGCATATCTACAGATCTGCTTCACGGTCAGTGGTTGAATACTTTACTGTCACTTGTCTTGGGTTCCTATTGGCTCGTCACAGACGTGTGATGTCACAACAACCTAATTCTGATTGGCGCAGTCAAACGAGAGACGTGTCTGAGCAAAGACACGCTGCCAATAATCGTGAAGCAGATCTGCCGATGTGCACGTCACTGGAACAAACAGAACAATAATTCTCTGTGAGAAAAGAGTGGCTGTAGATATTAGTTAAGATTTTTTATTTATCAAATAATGACATAATTTTTACCGCGTAGTGATAAAATTATTTATTTAATAAAAGGCAAGGTAAGTGGGCTTCACGTCTAGTCGACAGCGAGGTCATGATAGAAGGCGACACACAACTTGCTACAATGACAGGAGCTGGGAGAGGAGTCGGCCATGGCCTTTGTTAAGGCCTTGTTACGGAGTTTTGCAGTGATTTAGAAAATATTTTTTTATTGCTACCTAATAATCATATCAAAATTTCGCTGCACATTTTTGACACTTATATGTTATAATTTGTAGCTGAATTTTTTTGTAGAATTATACTGGACGGTTTTTTATATTTCATTAACCAAAGTACCACGCTTTTTGTCGTGTAAATAAGCAAAAATGAAGGAAAATTATTTTTTGCTGACGAATGGTACATTATTTTAAAAAACGCATCCACAGTATTGTACAGCGTGTGATTGCACATTGACTTAAATTTTTTCAAAGCTTTTGGTTAAAAAATATTTGAGTTATTTGCAACAGTCTGGAAAAAAAACTCGGGAACAAGCCCTTAAGGAACAATCCCAGCATTCGCCTGGAGCAATTTCGGGAAACCATGGAAAACCGAAGTCAGGATGGCCGGAACCGGGGATCGAACCCGGTTCCTCCCGAATGCGTGTCCGACGAGTCACCGTTCCGCCACGTTTATAATTTAATAAAAGAAACGAAGCGAAGTGCGTCGTTTAGTCGTTGATCGCGTGTGACGGAGCCTACCCGGGAGCTTACGCAAGATGAAATAAACTGTAGAGAAGTAACGGTACATCAGAGAGCTGTTACGAGCTGTTGAAGAGATGCGAGGCGTGACTTAGACATATGCCTGGCCTCCACAGATGAGACATTTCCTTCTGTAATGACGGCTGCTTAAGAGGTTCGACACGTTTCTTCTACCAGCCCATTACATTCAGGCCAGCTGCCTTTTTTGGCTCCGTGTTAATGCACGCCCAGCACATCTGCGACGGTAAGAGTTTTTTAAAACGGTGATTTATTTAACGACTGCTGTTTATTAACTTTCCTCTGGAAGAAGGCCCGTAGGAAATCTCAAGGGCTTTTTAACCAGCCAATATTGGAAGATATTTTGAGAATATACGTAGTAATCGAGCCTGCTTGGCAGATTATCTCCAAGTAATTACCATAACCCGTTATTCGCAGAACTTAATTTAACGATAATTGCAAGGAAAATTAATATTTCAGCGCACGCACTGTGATTCGATTTAAAAAAGAAGAATGTAATTCCATGTTCCAATAATTAGATTACTGTAGAGGATAATGTTAAACGTGGATGTTTCGTCAGAAGTAGTAGCATTAAGTGCAGAACGGTTTTATTGTGGCTTTGAGGTTTTATATTCATTGGAAAAAAAAAATGTTCTAGATTAACTTAGTACCGGAACAAGCCTTACATAAAGTATATACAACTGAAGACACAAGTAGATAAAGGTGTTATGTTGCGTAATCAAAGTTCTGAGTAAACTGGCGTAAAAGTTTGTTCCAACTATGCCTAACAATGTAACATAATCCTTTCATCCACTGCTGAATCTAGAGACATGCTGTTTTTCTGTAAGCTCTGAGTGTTATGTGAAACGTAGGTACATAACGCCTTTATTCGTGTAACAAGCTGTATTTTTTAACAATTGTAATATAACACCTTTATCCACTTGCGTCTTCAATTGCTTCTGACAATCTTCATTACCGAGTGTCAGAAACTAAATATGTTCAGTGATTCATTGTAATGAGATATTTGCAGCGTAACTAACATTCTAGTATCATTTTGGTTGTATCTTGGTCCGTAAGGTATTTCTAAAAGTTCACTAATTGTACAGTACTAATTGTTAGTGAAGTTCAGACATAACATAGATTTACGTTGATAATATTTTCACGTGATTCGGTGACTCTAGGAATTTTATAGATTTAATATTGTACCACAGTCCTCAAAGCTTGGTAAAAAAAAAACTTGGTCTGTCACAATTGTAACACGACAACGAAATTGTTCGAAGATATGTCTGGCACTTGATATTTCAGTATTAACAACTCTCTCTCTCTCTCTCTCTCTCTCTCTCTCTCTCTCTCTCTCTCCGTCTTTCAACCGCAACTACACATTGATCGTGCGGCTGTACAGTTTTTTTTTACTAGAAGTAAGCAGTGTGTGTATTTACGTGAGTTACGTAACTATACAGATTATTGTTCCGGCTAAACGTCATGCCCACAAGTGTGTACATTGCGCCATAATCCGCACATTTAAATTATTTTTTTCTTATATATGAGCGGGAGTATTAATAAGGGTGTTCAAGTGGGGAAAAATTCATAATTTTATATTTGTATAAAATAGTGTTAGTTTTGTAGACATTACTGAAGAATACATTTACCTCTAACGAAAAAAAATTAGCTCAGCCAGTTTTCCCGTAATGTCACTTCAAAGTCAAAATTTGCATAATTTTACTTCATATAAAACTTGAAAACCAGTAAATATAATGAAATGGAAAAAATCTCATCAAAACTACACGTCACCGTCCACGGCTTGAAGCATATACAAACCCATTATAAAATATTTTTGTGTTTAAAATAAATTTCTAAAAGTACCAAAAAAAATTTCAAATTTTGAAATTTTTTATTTCACATAAATATTTTTTGTAACGGGTTTTAAAT
>PNEQ01065559.1:0-65796 GCA_003012365.1 Medauroidea extradentata | reverse complement strand
GTTAGAAGTATGTGTACTCTCAAGTAATGTGTACAAAACTAACACTATTTCATACAAGTATAAAATTATGTTTTTTCCCCACTTGAACAACCTTAAGTAACCGTCACCCAGTGCCCTTGCTCTTGCCAAGGTTCTGAGTAATGCAATGCTATTAAGTGTGTTCAAGTAGGGAATAATTGTCATTTTATATTTGTATGAAATAGTGTTATTTTTTTAGACGTTATTTTGGGAGTACATTTTCCACTTACAAAAATATTAGCTCAGCCAGTTTTCTCGTAACGGCAATTCAAAGTCAAAATTTGTACGTTATTTGTTCTTATAAAGGACAAAAACCAACGAACGTAACAAAATAAAAAAATTCACACTGAAACGTTATAAAAAATTACGAAAATGTTTTGTGTAAAAAAGAAGGTATGTTCATTTGAATTTTTTAAACCTCATTTATAATTTTTTTAAATACAAAAATATTTTGAAATTTACTTTAAGACATGTCAAGAATTAGCCCGTAACAGGTAGTTTCGTTATGATATTATTTAATTAATTTAGGTTCATTGGCTTTTATGACTTGTAAGGGCAAAACACGTGACAAAAATGGCAAAAAAAAAATAGTTTCTGCAGTAATTTTTAAGTATGAAGACGTTCGAGCAGAATTTTTTAGTAGACGTGAACAGGTACAATATACGTTTATGTTTGAAATTACGTCTTAAATTATAGGATGACCAGTAAATGTCTCATAGAGGCGAGCTTCGGGAAAATGACTGCACGCTGGTTTAATTTTCTCGTACTGGCTAAAGTGTAGCGTAATGCGCATGCTAGTCATACCTATACGCTCCGCACTTCTGGCATATTGTCTTGAGTATACTCGTATCTCTTAAGGCTTCTGCCTACCTCGGAGCGCGGCGGGAGCAAGGATAGGGTTTTACATGTTAAACTAAATTCCGTGTAGCTCTGTCACTCTTTGAGATATCGCTTTCGGATGAAAACCATTTTCTGCATTGATAAGTGGAGAATACTGCTACGTAAACGAAAATGTTAAAATAATTTTATGAATACAGGGTTTCGAGTGTTTAATCGGCATAAAAACACTTATTTGCTCATAGTTTTCAGGGTATTGATATAACTTGCTAAAAGATTCCGTGGCAGTGAGAGTCGTATCGTACTGAACAAAAAAGTCAGTGGTGGCATGTATGTAGGTTTGAAAGTGACTGAGATATTAAAGAATAAAATTTAACCGGCCTGTAACGCCCTATCCTTGCTGCCGCCGGAGCTCTGAGGTAGGCAGAGTTCTTAACGTTGCACTGCAAACATTACTGTTCCAGCCAGTGATTTGCTGGGAAAAGAATTTTGTGCAAACTTGTTTGAATGCTGTATGTGCACGTGTAACTGTCAGCGTCTTGGGTTCTACTGGCAAATCACAGACGTGTGGTAGGTATCTCAGTATCTAATTGGCACAGTCGAATTAGCGGCGCCTCTTCTCAAAGCACGTGCTGCCAACAGCCCTAAACAGAACTGCAGATGTGCATGTAAGTCATTGAAACTGGTTATATAGGTCGTTCGAAATAAAGTGAGCACTAAAATTTTAACGTTTGAAAAATATTACTAGCCGTTACTGCGTATCAATAGTGACCCTGTTTTTTCGCGAAAAGAATTTTGCCCCAGTTTGTTTCAGTGCCTTACGTGCACATCTGCAATTTTGCTTCCCGGTTATTGGCAGCGTGTATATGTGAAGAGCCGTGCCTCATTTGACTGAGCCAATTACAACAACTTTCCTGCAACACCACGCGTCTGTGATTTGCCACTATAATCTCAAGGCTCGTGACAGTTAAAATATTCAATCGCTGATCACAAAGCGGAACTGCAGTTGTGCACGTAAGGCACGGAAACAAAACTGAGGCAAAATTATTTTCGCGAAAACCAAGGGTCCCTAGCAATTCAGCATTAACTCTAGTTGCCTTACTACTTGTGTGGCTGGCAGCGAAATTACTGTATATAGTTCCGTGTGTTTTCCTGTTTAAATACAGCAATAGTGAAACAAAATGAACCGAAAGCGACATAATCGCATTTTATATAATTAATAATCTCGTTTATCAAACTATGTATGTACCTAACGCGCAAACATCAAGTGACATGTCCAGAGAGGTTAGACATTTCCAGCCATTACGCGCGGAATGATACCAATTGCTTGAAAATAGAACTTTAGCAAGGCCTTTTTGAGTGCTCACTTTATCCCGGACCGTCTATACCAAAATTATTTTCACCAACAATGACTGACTCTAACGTTTGTGATGAGTGATAAGCGCGGTAAGAAACCAACAACAAATTACTTTCTATGAACAGGTTTGGTACAGTCAATTATATACGCGTTTGTGTGTAGCAAATATGGTAACTTATGTATTAGGTGTAATCTAATTTTGGTTGTTTCAATAATGTCGTATATGAAAAGCATCAAATAATCGCACTGTCGTACAAACGAAGTGTAATTTATATTTTAACTGGACCAAACCCTCTTGTTGAGAGAACTAAACCTACCAGGTAATAAAATATTTGGTTGCGTCTACTGGTACACCCTTGTTTGAACAATAACAAGCATTTATGCGGTTAGCTGAACCAAACTTTTTTTTACTTCGTGTAGCGATTCTACTATATCTTGACGACATGCCGGGATTTTTCTATTGGCTGCTGCTCGTGAGAATATACGTACGCACTATTCACAGGTTTTACTTGTGTATGTTATAATTAGGTGTTTGAAAGTACAGTTATGACAAGAAAACTGTTGTTTTGCAGCACGTCTGAGGAATAACTGTACAGTCTTATACATAAACAGACAATGCATCAATTTTAAGTTACCAGTAAATCACGCTGTAATATATAATAAGTGTTTCATATTTTAAACAGTTGTACAAAAAATATTTTTGTCTTATAAAGTCGATATTTATGATAACAGCGTGTAGAATTATAATAATAATTTTGTAATACTGTTCCAAAGTAGCAAATTATTTTATGTCTAATTAACAATTGGCAGTTTATATTCGCAGTTCCTGGTTGTTTTGAACAAATTAAGTATACAATCGAGAATTTTTACCCACGTGTTTTTCCTTGCCTATAAATAAACAAACTAACAAAATGTTTATTTAGTAGCATTTTTTTAACGTGGTTCTTTTATCTCTCTTCCAGATGTTTTACCGTGTGTTCGTATTCGTTATGACGGCAAACGCCGCCGAGGGACAACGTGTTTGTCATGTTGGTATGTGGTAATGACCACTAATGGCGGCTGGAAAGGAACTCCAGCTGTACCGTTCCGGTGGCTGGAACGTTTCTAGTGGGTTATTTGAATGACATCACGTGTGTTTCGGACGTGACCTTAAAATGGTGACGGTTGAATGAGACACGCAGCTCCGACAGCTTTCAGTTGGTCGTGGCCATTGTGTCGGTGCTGTCACTGATAAAGTAATATAACTTTCACCTCCCCGCCCCGCCTTGCCGTAGTTCAACACTTAGTTCGGTATGTATCGGTCAGAATGTCCCTAAAATTACGACCTACTTCCTCGAGAGGTACAGATTGCGCCAAGAGTATATGCCACATTTCGTGGAAGGCCATCGAGACTTACAGAATATTCAGTCACTAGCTATAATCTAGGCCTACTGTGGGTGGTTTTAACAGCATATATGAGGACAAAAATGTCAAATAATATCATATTGGGCTCAGTCACCTTTCGAGATAACGCCTTCGAACAAAACCAATTTTCGGTATTTGACTGTGGTCCTTTAAGGGCGTTCAAGTGGGGAAATATCATAATTTTATATTTGTATGAAATAATGTTAGTTTTGTAGACATTACCTAAGAGTACATTTACCTCTAACGAAAAAAATTGCTCAGCCAGTTTTACCATAATGGCACTTCAAAGTCAAAATTTGCATATTTTTACTTCATAAAGAACTTGAAAACCAATTAACATATTGAAATAGAAAAAATCACATCAAAACTATACGTCACTGTCTACGACTTGAAGCATATAAAAACCTATTATAAAATATTTTTGTATTTAAAATAAATTTCTAAAAGTAACAAAAAAATCTTCAAATTTTGAAATTTTTTATTTAACATAACAATTTTTTGTTATGAGTTTTATATGCTACAAGCCATAGACGTTAACACGTAGTTTTGATGTGATTTTTTCCAATTGAATGTGCTGACTGGTTTTCAAATTTTGTATGAAGTAAAAATATGCAAATTTTGACTTTGAAGTGCCATTACGGAAAAACTAGCTGAGCTAATTTTTTTTTCGTTAGAAGTATATGTACTCTCAAGTTATGTGTACAAAACAAACACTCTTTCATACAAATACAAAATTTTAATTTTCCCCCACTTGAACAACCTTAAGCGGTGACCATATAACGTTATTAGTGAAATTGTGTGGCTAAGTTCAGCGCGGGTTTCTTTTGAGTTTCGCATACATCCGGTTAGTACATATTGAAGTACGGTAGACTGTAAATACCGTTTTTAGCTTATTGGAGTGGCGGCGGATTAAGCTCTAGGTTTGGAAGGGGAGGCATTCCTAAAAAGCAGCCTAGCTATGCTCACACCCCGAGTCAACGAAGAGTGAGTCCGAGGCCATTCTCCTGGAAAAAATTTGTTTTTAATGTGCTAAATGGTTCTATTTAAGGCATTTTCTAAAAAAAATTAATATATCACTTTTAAAATTCCCTCTCTCATCCCCCCCCCCCAAATCCACGCCCACGGTGTTTTTTTAATGAATACGGTGTCTTTAACTATGACATTTCGTATTTGTTAGAAGTGTGTTTTCTTTTCGAAGGCTACATTTGCAAAATGGACACATGCAGAATAGTTTCGTAAAAAAACTTATTTTCGTATCACTCCAACGCATTTGAAGCTCGTGTTAGACGGCGTGTTAAAATATTAGTCGGGTACATGAAAAGATTGTACATGGGTGTATAGTGATTTAAATGCTATTCCTTTCCAGACTACACTCACGGATGTTGAGGTGTATGAGAATCACCTTCAAAAGCCCGAAGTTCTGCACGCACATCAACGGCCTATGCACATTTTGTCTCGTTTTTACTAAAGAGATTTTATTTGCCTAAACGAATTCTATCAATTACATGCTTCGCTGTTTGTAGTTGTGTATTTTATTTATTTACAATTCGAAATGATAACTTCGTGACTCGTGTTGTAAACATTTCCCTGGCTACAGATAGTACAGTGATACTGGCCATGCTTCTGGATGCTGCTGTAGCCATAATGGACCATTCCACCACAGGTTATTTGTTAGGATTCTCTCTGGGTTAGAACCTCGCGAAATGATGTCAGCTGGATTGTTCGTCGACGAAACTTGTTTCCAACTTGAGACAGCAGTTAGGTTTTGTATTTCAGCCACACGATTGCCAACGAAGGTCTTCCATTTGTTAGGAGGATAGGAAATCCATGCCAGTACTATCATGGAGTCTGTCCACAGATGTATTTCATTGAATTTAATGTGCAATGCATTACAAGCTCAGTACTCTTCGTATCATAAAGGAGTACTTTGACAATTTCTGACTTGGTTACCAGTACAAGTTTTGGCATCTATTGACAAAGTACTGCTAATTATATAGACATTTACATAAGCATTTACAGAACATCATAGACTTTTACTTTCAACTATTCTGAGTGTTGTTAGTGAAGTGAAGATATTTTGGTCAGCCCTTAACATCAAGGTCTTAGCGCTGGTGATGGGTAACATGAGGTGAGTACGGAGCAGCGCTGGAATGAATAGGCGTGGGAAACGGGAGATCCCCGAGAAAACCCGCCGACCAGCGGCATCGTCCAGTACGATATCCGCCCGGGAATTATACCCAGTTCACCTAAGCGGGAGGCGAGAGGTCTGACCTCTCGACCATCGCGACTTCCTCCGAGTGGCGTTAGCATAACGTATTAAAATTATAATAATGGCTTTTTTACATGCTCCAGACATTGAATAATCTGTCCAAATATTTAACCTTTCTATGAACATTGTATTACGTGTCCCATTAGTACAAAAATATTTTAATATTAGGCCACTGTATCAGAATTTAGCAGCAACATTGCCAGTGACGCCTAGGAAGATAAAACACTTAAATAAAAGTATTAAGGAGGGCATGATACAAAATACATGACCGACTAATACGTTACTAGGCCACAAAATATATTTTAGAAGCCAGTATGATAATACTGGAAAAGGCTACTTTCTTTTTTCTTTTTTTTTTAAGAGGAGTCCTCGTTTGGCGCATGGACGGAGTTGCAGCGTATCTCGCGTATTAATTTTTACGCTAAACCGCTTAACTTATTCATACTATGTAGGTCTATATCTACGTAAAGAACACACACTTGAAACTAAACTATGAATCTGTTTTCAAAAATTCAGCATGCTTGTTTGAAACGTGATTTTCGGGCCTCTCAAAATAGCTATCAACAGTTTTTAGAGTGACGTAACTCTGAAAATATCACCTGAATTCGGAAACCGCAAAGCGAGGGACATGCGTTGGTCTTTACTTCATACCATTCAAAAATAAAGTGTTGTGGTCACCGCTCAAAGTCCCGTAGGAAAAAGTCTGCAAGGAAAACCTTGCACGCCAGTTTGGCGCGCGGCGAATAGAGGCGATATGCTTCTCGTCAAGCGTGGGACACTGGCTCTTATCGCTACGCTGTTCCCACGAGTCAAAGGTGGAAATTCGACACCGGCGAAGACTCCTCTTAATGAGCAATGTCAAGGCAATGCATTTCTTTGACGTGGTCGCTTACGCTGCCATTAAATGTTCGAAGTTTTATCGTCCTAAATAATTAATCAGTTTTCTGATATCCGATTTTACGAGGTTATCCAGGAGTTCGAGGGGTAGTGATTTATCGCAGGGAAAAGTTGATTCAATGTATTGTGTTTGTGTCCGATGACCTTCCTTGGTTATTTGCGTGCCGCCATTTGACCGAACACTGATAACTCTGGTACGTCTGTATTGAACCAGCTAAGCAAGAACACGTTACCATCGTCTAGTCATTAGGGCCACGAAATTTTCGCGATACAATTTTTGCCCCAGATTGTTTCAGTGCTTCATGGTTATTGGCAGCGTATATTTGTGAAGTGACGTCCCTCACTTGACTGCGCCTATCAGAACCAGAAATGCGAGAGTTCAACACATCCAATCACAGACTATGAAGGAGGACTGCAGGTGTGCATAGGTAAGGAAGTAAAACAAACAAGGACAAAATTATTTTTGCGGAATGTTCATGGGCCTAGACATGTCACTACATATAATCGGCGTACGTTATATGGCTAACTGCTCCTTACAATGGTATCTGTTGACGTAGAAGCCTTTTTACAGAATAAAAATTGTTTGATTTAAAAAAAAAATGCTGAAACTGAAAATAAAAATTTAAAAAATTCAATATATTTTTTTAAAAAATACAAATAATTTTTATTTTTTAATTTTATGAACATGCCATTGTAGTCTGCGATGGCTTTATTCACTGTGATTTTTTTTTCAGTTCGGAACATCAGTTGGTTTTAATGTGGTCGTTAAAACGGAAAAATGCAAAATATGACTTTTACAAGCCATTACGCGTAAACTATGAGAGATAAAAAAATTTCATAAGAGCCAAATGTAGTCACATTTTGTGTCTAAAATAAGAAAAAAAAATATGTAGTACAAATAAAAAAATAAAATGATGAAAATTGCGGTAGACCACGCCCTTAAGGGCGCTGCTTATTGAGAGCGCTGGAAAGAGCAAAGACATGGTTTGACATGGTAAATTATATTATATGTGGCTCAGTACCTACAGGGCCTACATATACAGGATATTGCAAAATTCCATGTCGATATTCTAGGGAAACAATCCTCACGTGTAGAGGAACAAAAACTGTTATGTGAACATAGGACCAAATACGCACCGTTTCTGCGCTACAGTTGGAAATACATGACGTATGGTTGATAGCGAGTTGGCAGGATCATGTTGCTGTGTCACAGTTGTTCCTACTGTCTGTGTGTTAGTGGCGAAGTGTGTGGCATAGTATGTTATGTACTGCTGTAATGATGCCTCAACTAACTTTGTTAACTGCGACCATTTCTGACTGCCTTGGTTAGTTACTTTCTATTTTTCCTGTTATTTTCTCGTGCTTAGTTAGTCCTTTTATCTTACTGTGGAGTTTCTGTAATCCAGCAACATTCACTATAAATGGAAAATATTAGTGATTCGGGATACGGCTAGGACTTTATAAACACTAGTTATATTTTTTTCCTTCCAAATAATTTACAGTTTCCTGCCACTTTTCAATACAAACAAAACAACGTAAATAACAATCAAAGAATACAGATTGTAACGTTCTCAAAATTTAATGTTTGAGGTGACAATCATATTATTAAATTATTACTCTAGATAAGATGGTATTTTAAAGTGAAAAATTTATCACGAAACGAATAAATCCAATAGAATTATTCAGTTTGTCTTACAGTTCTATTGTCAAAATCTTTCAAATATGACACAAGCTACGTGGAATTCAACAGAAAATGAGAATCAGCTGTAAGAGTGACGTGTTGGCATGTTGACTTCGTGGAATAGGTTGTAATTACAAGCCGAGTGTTGTCCAGGGTGTGGACAGCCCTCGTGTCTCGCAGGGGGGCTGTGGAAACTCTCTGTGAAGGACACATGGTGGGGGGAGTTATGAAAGACTCGCCCATTATCGCAGGTGCAACTGTCATGCTGTGGATCGACTTAGAAGTCAGACAAAACAACAATTGTTCCGGGCCGGAGTTGCCCCACTTCTTCCAAGGAGTGCTTGTCCTTACAGCCACATACATTCCCTCTCTACCGCGGCCTTCAGATCTACTGTGCGTCTCTGATCATAATTTGAACAACACCCTAACTTACGTGTGGCGTAGCGTGGTCTTGTTCCAAGGCTTGCAGTAATAGATCAGACTGTACCTTTGACCACGTGCCAGTTGTGTAGCCGAGACCGAAGTATATTACTGCAGAATTTGTACCTAGCTTCTTATACATAGTGACATGCAAAATTCACGTTATCATTTGATAGCAGACTAACTTCTCTTCTCTATAATTAACATTGCTTAATCTGCGATTCAATTGGCCACGAACTTGTATGTGTTGTCATTTACATGCGTTACGTCTTTACAGAGATTGACCTCTCTACCGTGTAAGCATTCTCCGCGGCAAGTCACGACAATATCGGCCAGCGGGAGACATCTAACGAGTCTATAGTCACTTGGAGTCTAGTCAGCTGTCAGAAAATAACGCGAATTTTGCATGTCTCTACTTATACACTACTGGCCGTGGAGTGTGCTGCTGCCTCCCAAAATCTAATTATTGGGGAATCTGGAATTTTGCGAAAAGATTTTTGTCACACTTTGTTTCAGTACCTTACGCGCAACATCTGCATCTCTGCATCATTGTTATTGGAAGCGTGTCTTCGTGAAGTGACAGCTCTCATTTGACTGTGCCAGTCACAATACGGTTACAGTAACACCACACGTTCGTTATTTGCTGGTAGAACCCCAAGACACGTGATATTTGAAACATCCAATTACTGGCTATGAAGCAGAACTGGCAGATATACACGTAGGGCACTGAAGCAAAGTGGTGCAAAATCTTTTGCGCCAGAATCCATGTCCTCTACTACTTATGGTTCTGATTCTGATTGGCGCAGTCAAGTGAGTCACAAATTACGCAGCCAATAACCGTGAAGCTGAACTGCAGATGTGGAGGTAGGACACTGAAACAAACTGAGGCAAAACTCGTGGCCACAGATATATATATCGTACCGTGATAGATACTAGCAGTATTTCTTCTTTTTTACTGACGGCACTGAACCACTGATGTGTGCTTCCATATTTACTGAAGCAGCTGGCCGGTAACTGGCAAGCAAGGATTCGGCGTCTTAGTTGGAGGCTATATGTAACGTCACTTCCTGCTGAGCTTACCGGCGTGCTTGACGTAGGGCAGTCTAAGCAGAAACAAACGAGTGACGACGCAAGGCATGATGGGTGATGAAAACATTCGTAGTACAGTAAAGCCGGAAACAAGAAGCTCTATTACACTGCTAAATATTAAAACATCGTATAAACAACAACAAAAAAATGTGAACTGCTGGAATCACATTTCAGCCAACACAGTGTTGTGTAGTTGAAACTTTATTTGCTTCGGACAAAGTAATTATTCACGCTGGAAATAAAGAAATACGTACCCAATACATTATATAAATTATTGCCCCAATTATTCCTACGTTTAACATTTCGTTGGTATACGCATTGTAAACCTTAGTATCACGAAGTTGGTTAGGTTTGTCCTATAATTATAATTTATTGGTGTGTGGGCATTTTTGAAAAATAATTGTTATATTAGACAGCAAAGAATTCTAGAGACAGAATTCAGTAGAATATCGACACAACATCCGCAGACACAAAATACGGACACATATATAGAACCAGATTCCCTATATGAAAAAAGACAAAAAACAGCGAACAGTGGACAACAAACAACACAATAGAAAATACAACACAAATTAAAACAAAAAAACTGACAGAATTCTTCTGGGACTGTCTTTTTTTTTCTATTTTTGTGTGTGTTGTATATTTATTTTTTTGTTCGTTTTGTACTTTGACATTCAACACAGGTCTGATCATCAAAACGTGAGCAATGGCGTATGGCCACAAACCAATAAAATCTAATTGTAAACTCCCGTTGCAACAAACATTGTAAAATCTCGTATTTACCTTGTAAGTTCGAATACGGCCAAATAAGCGCATAAATCTTGAATCAACTAAACGTTTTGCTCACATGCGGGTTTATCCCTATATATTAAGAGGGTGCGGTAGATAAGTAAGCGCTGAGTTATTCAGTTCAGATTTACACTTTTTGAAAGTCAATATAGAAAAACTGCAAAACAGCAATCCTTGATAATTATATTTGCCAACTTTATTAGCAAACGTTTACCCGGAACGCTGCATTTGTTAAGATTCATCTCTTCCACCGCAATTTATTGTATGATGTTTCGGCGTCAGAGATTGTTCCTCAGATATACGTTAATCGAGAAAAAATTTTTGCTCAGAAAGTTGGCAAACAGTACTGACTAGGATTTCTGGTTTTTTATTTATTCGAGTTGGCTTAGAGAAATCTACGATTCTGAACTGTTGTTTTAAGCGCTGAATTATAGACCATGCACTCTTAACTGGAAGGGATTTGGAACAATAAATATACATTTCGTTAGATTCACAAAGCCAATGGTTGACGTTTTCTTATATATTGTCCGATCAACTAATATATTAATCGATAAAAAATATATTTGTTTGACTATATACACATAGATAGTTAACTGCGCCAAAGTTATACTCTGTGTGTTAACCTACTTCGAGACGTCACAACACTACAGTGCAAAGGATCCAAGCCGAATATTGCTCTTCCCCTCGCCCCCTCCTCTCATCCCTTCCACCCTCCATTCCCCCCTCTCCCTCTCCGACACCTCCTACACGGGCCATGATTAGGGACAGTGATTTATCACGCAAATAAATCTGAATGCTTGTTAGGATCCATTGTGCCAGGTGCGTGCCTACAGGATTCCTTCTCTACACTGCTGTGAGATGCGGCATTGTTGTTTGACTAGGCCAGCCCAGGTGGTCACGTTGCTAGCCTCCCACCATGGCGCACCGGGTTCAAACCCCGATGCGTTCGCTCCTGACTTACGCGCGCGCTGCTGAAGAACGTAGCTGGTTTCCTATGGGTGCTGTTGCTACCCCGCCCTGGCATTTCGCCGCTGTTTCTTACACGATGCCCAATATCTTGTACTCTCGTGAGTTTAACATTGAGCATGGCAGAATATGTAACATAAGTTACAGTAGAAAACTGTTTATTCTTCTCAAGGGACTGCTAAACAACTAAGAAGTAATTTAGTTGCAAAAATTAAAAATTTTGAAACAAAACGTTGTGTCGTTAGCTCAAGTTTTTGTTTCATAACATTCATTCATATTGTATTGTCAGAATTTTCTATTCGGCAAAGCACAGGATATATTATCAGTTAACTGCTCGCCATAAATAATCATGGAATCGTTCATAAATTTGTCATGTAGAATCATCGCAACTTTCAAAAATTCTCTTGCAATGATTCTGCACGACACATCTATGAAAGTTTCCATTACTATTTATGTCAATCAGTTTACCAAAAATATATCTTATGCTTTGCCGAAGAAAAAAATTGATAATACATTTTGTAGAAATGTTATAGCCAAAAAACTGAAAACACAATAAAATCGTGTATCTCTCCTCCTTAATGCCGCGTTTGAAGCACGGAAACAGCGGAGTGCTAAGAGCTAGACTGGCATGTACGAAAACTGCGTGCAGTATTTTGGTCCTTGCCTTTTTCCTGTGGGACTTGAAGCGGCGACAGTGCAAAATGTACTTACGGAAAGTTCATAGTATAGTCCATCGCGTGCTTCTGTATATTTTTGTTTTAAGATTCCAGTTGGTATATTTTAAGTGACAGCAGTCTAAAAAGCCATTTTCAGCATTTTTAGGTGCACCGAAACCTTGCTTTCACGAATGGTATTTAGAATTAAAAAATATAGAAACTTGGTTTTAAATTTATATAATTCTGTAGAAAAAGATATGGAACAAACTTTCAATTGTATTTATTTTAAAAAACTTTCTTCTAATAAGCGGCAACTATGTTCATAAGCCAGTTATGGAGGGCTCTTATGTAAAGCTTTTGCTATTATTCTGGCCCTCATTTATTATGGTGTGACATAAAATACGTGTTCTGAAGGGGGTGTTCTGAAACTCTGCCTGAACTTCTTAAAACTTTACAAATGCCTCAGAATACAGTTAGAACTACTATTTGTTGTCATGACACATAATTTCAAGCAAGCAGCCATAGTGTGTTCGCTCTACCATGCATCAAGTAATGATTATCGCTTTCATGTTTTCCATGCACCAGCGCCCTTTCATTAATAAACTGTCACGTTGTCCAATATAGTATTCTACGTATATAAAATATTTAGTATTTTAACTGACATTGCAGGAATTCAGGTACCGTAAAGTGAGGTTATTTTTCACCTCAAGATGTTCTTTTCATATTCATACGAAATTTCCAAGATACATTTCACTTTGAAAATATTGTTTATTATTAAATCTTGTGAATGTAAAGTGTCTTAAACAATTTAAGTTTCTGCGAACCTTTACTTACAACAAAACTGTGACGTAAAGTAACCTCAAAATTAGGCATTTTGGTCAAGACCACGGTCGTAGAAGAACAGGTCTGGACACTCGCCTATCTAACAATGTATTTTGCTTGACCTCCTTGTTGTTTGGCTGTAGTTCGACAAGTTACCGAGAATGATGTACTTTTTGGCGCTGTTTTCCGGGCGGTCGGACTCAAAATCTGTTCACTTTTCTCCATTGTTAAATTCATAAAGTAAATAAAGATTGCTGGAGCCTTTTCTTAAATTTGTGAGCGAAGAAAGTATTTCATAAATTGATAAAAAAAATGCAATTTGATAAGTTGTTTATCTTAGCGGAAAGGAAGTGAGCGAAGTTTAGTCCGACCGCCGTAACATCAGCGCCAATAAAACACAATGTTCTCGGTAACTTGGTGAACTACAGCCAAACAACAAGGGGGTCAAATATCCAGGCGAGTGTCCAGACCTGTTCTTCTACGGCCGTGGTCGAGACATATTTCAGTGATTTGGTGCATATGTGACATTGACATTTTTAGCAGCAAAACGCAGATTTAATTAGTTATTTAAAGACGTACCAATTAGGATACGGCTGCATATTTTAAACAACACAGCTGTAGTTAATTAAACGTACAATACCTCACTCGTAGATGATGGAATTATGAGAGAGTGCCTGCATTATCTTCTTATTAACATTAACTCTGGTTAACAATCTTGCATAGCTGACATTACGGTGATGACTGCTTGTCCGCATACCTAAGGGGTAGGTTAGTCATAAGTCAGTGCGGGAAATATCCAAGCACAGCCCTTGAGCAGTTTTCTGGCCTGGGGCTTCCTCAGCCGTCGTCCTTGAAGAGACGCCAAGCATGCTGAGGACGAGTGACCTTGAACTTCCCGCTACTGAGAGCACATGCGTCAGTCACAAAGCGTGGGACAGCAGGATTCCCGACGGGAGCAGGGTGACGTCACACCTTAAAATAACAGACGGTGTGTGTGTTCTATATTCTCGGGAATGCGTCGTCCGCCGTCAATCACTGCTGGGAGGGTGCGGAGGGTGAATGAAGATATTTTGGTCAGCGCTTAAAATCTAGGTCTTTATCTGGTGAGGAGGGACGTGAGGTAAGTATGGAGTAGCTCCAGTATTCTGGAACGGCGGAAACGGGAAATCCCCGAGAAAACCCGCCGACCAACGGCATCGTCCGGGACGATTTTCAAATGCAAAAATCCGGGGACCATCACCACCGGGAATCGAACCCAGTTCGCCTTGGTGAGAGACAAGTTCTCTAGCCACTGCGCCACACTGCGCCACACAAACCTGACGTTAATTCTCGAACCACTAACTAAAA
Organism: Medauroidea extradentata; assembly: GCA_003012365.1. Lineage (NCBI taxonomy): Eukaryota > Metazoa > Arthropoda > Insecta > Phasmatodea > Phasmatidae > Medauroidea > Medauroidea extradentata. The sequence continues at coordinate 51,244 of PNEQ01065559.1, read as the reverse complement.
ATAAGACTATAGTGATCTTCGTCAACTTAAAAGTTACCCAGGTAAAACTGCGTATTCCCATGGTTTTGTCAGCACGTTGAACTATTTTTTTTTCTCTTTCTTGGGCACATGCGGCCGCCTGTTGCCATCATCTACCGTATGCCACAACGAGGCAGCAAGCGTTGTGTAAGATATCCTCTGAACCAATTTCACTATGGGACCTTATATATAGTTGCAATACAATTTTATTGATGGAAGGTCTGCATAGGCGATTCGGGATAAAGTGATCACTCAGTAAAGCACTGACGCCGTGAAATGTGTAACCTCTCTGGACACATCACTTGATGTTTGCGCGTAAAGATAAAATTTGCAGTCAGTGTGAATCCATACAGTTTGATAAAAAGTAGTTAATTAATAATGTGGAATACAATTATGTCGATTTTGGTTGATTTTGTTTTAGTATTGATGAATTAAAATAGGAAAATACGCAGAACTGTGTTGTATATTTTCGCTGCCAACTTTACAAGCAGTAAGGGCACTATAGTTTATGTAGCATTATATGCAGTAACGGCTAGTGATATTTTTCAAATGTTAAATATTTAGTGCTCACTTTATCTCGAACGACCTATAGCAAGTTCAGCGCACGTTTCTATCAGAGTTCCACAAACATCTGGTTGGTTAGTAACCTACATTTTTAAGTACAGCAGTCAAAAAAGGCGTTTCAGAGCAATGTTTGTGGACTTAGAAACAATGTTATTAATTATTAGCTTAGTGTCTTAACAAGGACGCACCATCGTTGTACGCTGAGTGTTTTCTTTACGTGCATTGGCACGATGGAAACACGTAGTTTCGTAGTAAAAAATAACGTATTTCCTTGCACATAACAACGTAGTTGATGAGCGTGGTAGGCGGCACCTTTAATGTGATTCTTCCGTTGCTACAGCAAAGTTTTGTTTTAATACGATCCACTGCAAAGCAATTCTGCCGCATAAGTATTTAGCTTAAGGGGAAGATATATTTCCTTACAGCAAAAGGAAATATGGAAAACTTACAGTTTCTGTTACGCTTTGCCTTTAAAAAGTTTCATTTGAACATAATATAAGTTTCTTTGTAGCAAAGATAATATTTTTTCAACATAAAGCTTGTGTTAAAAATACCACAACTATCTCTACCACAAAGATTTCAAATAAGTTATCTTAACAATAACGCAAGTTTTGTTACCATCACTGTACTTTTCATTTAAAAATTTCCTTTTCGGTAACGTAACTTTGCAGTGCCTCAAGTTGAAACAAACATTCTGTACATGTCTTTACAGCGCGATGCGACATTTAAAGCGCGCCTTAATGTCCTTACAACTCCAAAGCTTCTGAGCCTCTAGTGTGCAGGTTCTCTATTCTCTAGGTTTACTCACTGCTGATACAAACTATACTATATATTCTGCAGTGAGACGAGGTTACAGTCGGACAATTGTAATTAATAACAAGGATTAACGAAGGAATCACTAATTTCCACATTTCCATCTTATTCATATTCAGTTTCGAAAGAACACCCCCTAGTTTTGTGGTGTAGGCACTCACTCTAAAACCACTTTTTCATTACAACATTAATTTTGTTCTGGCAAAGAACATTTTGCTTACATATAATCCACTGCAAATCAGCTCCGTCGTAAAGTAAATTACAGTTTAAAATATCCCGCCAAGTCAGCAGATATGTGTGTTGTCATTAAAACAATAAGATGCATTGTGATGAAGAATGTTTACTATTATTATTTTCTAGTCTGGAACAACACGATTTTTACCAAAATATGGCAGTTTCACTGTGCTTTATGAGGTCTGTTGCTGTTCATCCTCTAGCAGGAGGTTGGACATAGTCCACAATGGACCACGTCTTTGACAGTCTTAATTACTTCTCAGAAGATAGATACAGAATGACTTTACAGATAACCAATTTCTCTGCTGAGAAGGAAATAATGTTTTCAACAAAAAAATGTTCCACCAGATTTATAATTTTAACACATTTTTATCAACTCGCCGTCATGTCAGTTTGTTTGTTCGGTAACAATGAGATGCTCAATAACAATGAACGATATATTTATATAGTTTTATTACTAGCTTTTTTGTATGTCTGGATGACAATGTAATATTAAAATATTGTATAAATAATAAATAAAAAATTAAACAGTTAATTTTTGATATTCTATGTTTTTAAAACACATGGTTGCAAAATTTCACAAATACAATAATAAAAAGCAGAAAATTATTCTAAATAAGTTGTTTAATTACCACGTTTTTAAAACGGACTAAAAAGAAAAAAATAAATTCGCCTATGAAAATACTTGTAATATTGCAAACAAAAAACATGGGGTGCATGCAATAGACAACAGTAAGAAGTGTAGAGAGTAGCTGTCGTTGAGAAAATTCATAGAACAGTTCATATCATTTACAGTGCAATAAAATTGTTAGTGACTTAGCTGAACTATTCATGCATCAATTTATATCTAATGCATGCGCCCTAAGTATTTCGTTTTGAATCATACAAGTATTTAATAGGAAAATAATTTTGTACTATTTAGTCCATTTTAAAAACATGGTATATTTTGAAAAAGTTTAATAAAATAAATATTACGAAGTATTTATTGCATGTAAAGCAACATTTTCTTTAGCACAAGCTAAACAGACTCAAAGAAATGATTTTATTTGCTGTAAAAATGTTTTTCACGTGTTCGATAGACGTTTGTTTTCAGATTTATTGCGAGCGTACTACCAACACTCCTCCCATGCAATTCACTGGTCACTATATAAAAATATACTTAAAAAAGGTTTTTACTGTGTAGCATCTGCAATTTTCCTTCCTAACAAATTATTTTGAATATCAATGTGAATTATAGGAATAAAGAATTATATGTTTAATGCAGTCGTACTCAGTTTAGTAACAATATTAGCAATCATGTGTATTAAGTTTTAGGGAAATCAGTGTTAAGTTTTGTATTTGATTTTGATTCACTTCAGCAGGGAATGACTATATTTTTATTTACAAGTTCCAATCATTTACAAATTGTAATTTGAAAACGTAATGTACAAAGTTATTTTATTTATTTTATTTACGTCTTAGGTTTTACACGGCGAACTTAAGGCGTACACCTTTTCTTACATTTAACCATGGTTATTTTACATTATAAAGTTATTAATAACAAATTTAAAATATCAGTAATGGTAAATTAATTAAAATTGCTTTTACAAGTGCAGCTAAGTCTATTTTAAGAAAAAAATTCCTTTAACAAAAAAATCAATTTTACATAAAAAAAATTAATCACTTACATTCTAATAACATATCTAGAGCTAACATTTTAAAATAACAACTATTTTAAAATGAAATAAAGTGTTTAATGTAAAATAAAATTAATTATCACTAATATTTAAGAAATACGAGAAAACTCAATTTGGGAAGCAACAATTTTCAAGTTACGACTGTTGCTTGAAAAATGCTTATTTTTAAAAATGTTTTTGAAGCCCAAAGTAGACGTTGTGGTTCTTACATCTGCTGGGAGCTCATTTCACGCTTTTGATACGGAAATAAAAAATTACTTTGCAAAAATTTGCGATTTATAGGCCGGTAAAGATAACATTTTAAATTTGCGCACCTAGTTTGACGATTGTTTTTATTTACTATTAACTGAAAATGTGAATATAAATATTTAGGTTGTTACAAGACAGAGTTATGTAGCTATGTAGCAATAACAGCGCTTTAAGTTTACGCTTCTCCTTCAAACGCAGCAATAAAACTTTTCGTAATATGGTGTCATACGGTCCCTTCGTTTAAGATTGAAAACAAAACGAACGCAGGCATTCTGAATTCTTTGTTACATTGAAGAAAGTCCCTCACTCACGTCAATTCTCAATTAGTCACAATAGTTGAAGTGCGGGAATATCAGAGTTTTAATAAGTATATTATTTATATTCTCAGATAGAAAGCGTTTGAGTTTTTGTAACGAATGTAGACAACGGTTTACTTTTTTTTTTTTTTTTACAAATGTTGATACATCGACTTGACCAGTTAAGCGTATCGTCAATGTAAACACCAAGATTTTAAATTTTACTACAAAGCGTAATTACAGAATATGTTATTTTAAAATCTACGGCGGCATAGTCTAAAGATTTAAGAAGTTGTGCAGTACCTATTATAATAGCATGAGAATTATTAGGATTTATTGTCAAACAATTTGCAGTGCACCCGTTCCTGTAACATTGATAGATCGTGATTCATTTTCTCAACTGCCCTACTTACGTTGCATACTTTTGACGAGATATATATTTGTAGGTCATCTGCATAAATGTGATATTTTCAAAAGGAAAGTGATGAGCCAATATCTTTAATATACAAGGAAAATAATAGTGGTCATAGCACCGAGTTCTGAGGGAATCCAGCTTTGACTACAGCATATTCAGATATTTCATACCCAGCCTTATCACACTGATATCGATCGCTAAGTTATGTACTAGTATTTTATTTTTCGTGAGAAAATTTATTTTGTTCTATGTTTACAGTTCATGTTCAATGTTTAAAAAAATTATAATTAGATAATATTTCTTTTTCCATGACTCCCTAAATACAAGTATCACATCGACTACCTACAGTGGTGATTGCCAAAAGATGTAACAAATTCCTCGGAGGGATTCAATTTTGTTTCAAATGCTTTAGATTTTCAATTGTTTAGCTGTATATTCGTATTATTTCCGAAATACACGCTGAGTTAAATGTTTTTATGATATCCGTGTTAATTTTGAGTGTTAAAGAACTTCTTCAGGGGCTGTGGAACTGCGTTACATTGATAAATTTAAAAAAATAGAGATGAACTTTCAAGAACTTTTAAAACATTACGCCCATTGGAATAGCCTACCATTCCGAACCTCCAACATTGCTAAAACGACCTTTTCGCATAACTATATCAAAAAACCACTGCTTAGATTGGTACGACACTAAGTAACACGTCTTATAAAGTAAAATGAGTACCGGTAATTAAAATGTTTTTTTTCCTCAAGTACAACTGCAAGTTTATGTCTTGTAATTTTACAAACACATAAATTGTATTTTTTATGAGGATCAACAACGTATATTTACAAGGAAGTTCTTTAGCAATTGGGGTTCCAAGAATTTTCCTCGTGAAAAGCACAAAAAAATTGTTACAGTGTTCTAATTAACGGTCCATCCGCGTTTATCATCCAGGTAGGTTCCTGTTCGCCTTTCGGCGTGCTCTCGGACCACCAAAAACCTCGCATCTCTCCAGTTATCTTTTTTTATGAGAGCTTTTCAGTTCGGCGTAGCGGTGAACGCAAAGTGCCAGCTGATTTAATGTCGCTGGCAGCGCAGCTTATTTCTACCTTCCTGCTCTTGTTCTGTGCTTGCCAGAGTTAAAGCACGTCACGAGACGCGGTTATCTGCTAATATGCCCCCCCCCCCTCCCTAACACAGACGGTCCATCCCTCGCTAAGCGGTCTCCCTCAATCACGTTGCTGGAACTCTCTCTAAGAAGCTCCCAGCCTGAAGAGTAGGAGGAAACGGTCCCGCAAATGCATCTCGCGGTCGTACCCTCGTACGTCTCGCGGCATAGAACAGACCGCGGCCTTCCAACCTGGATTCTCCGTCGGCCGGTGAAACTACAGGGGCGTAAATAACGACCCCTCCCCCGGCCTTTTTTTATAATGGTCCTCCCTTGTAAACTGTTATCAAAGTGCTTCCGTGCGGCGATAAATACTCAGACGGTAAGAGAGGAAAAATTCCTTCGCTGCTGAACGAGATATTGAAGAGTGCTTAAGAGTATATAATTCGGCGCTAAAAGCATCAGTTCAGAATTGTAGGCTTCTCAATGCCAGTTTGCAAAAATAAAAAATTAAAAAAAATTGCAATCCTAGACAATAGTTTTTACAAACTCTGAGCAAAATTTTTTCTCGGTTAATGCATTTCTAAAGAACAATCTCTGACGCCGAAATCTCGTATATTTAATTGCGGCGCACGAGATTACGATTAACAAATGCCACATTCTGGGTGAATATTTGCTCATAAAGTTGGCTAATATAATTATCAAGGTTTGCTGTTTTGTACCGTATTCTATATTGACTTTCAAAAACTTGTAGATCTCAAGTGAAGAATTCAGTGCTTTTTTTACCTACTACGCCCTCTTAAGGGATCTGTGTGACGTTACAAGTCGCTTTCTTTCCATTGGTGGAAAAAAAAACTCAAAATATTTTTAACGGAATGCTTTAAAAAAATTCAAGACTGAAAGCAGTCGTTCGATTCAGAATTCTATGTATCGTTCGTTTGCAAAAAAAAAAAAAAAAGAGTTAATTTTGCCTTATTTTTATAACAAAATTGGTGATATTTAGGTGCAAAATTCTTATAATACTATGAGGTTTATAGCCACTAAAAAGTATTCACCAAGTAAGATATATTTGTGACAATAAAATGTAGGGAATCTTCGATATGAAAAATATGTTGATTTGCGAAATGTATTTTCATACAGTAATTACTGTCAAACTACCGGTATTGCCATCTACCAACTTTGAGACTGGTCATTACAGACTATGAAAGTATTTTTAAGTTCGTCGAAATCTTGGGAAATCTCACTAGAACTTCACTGAATGAATCTGACTTTTTTAAAATTATGCCTTAAAATTATTCAGTTTAGTGTTTCCTGCTGTGAAATCAGCGTTTGAATTTTTATCAGAAACTTAAAAACATCATTTAAAAATATACTAGTCTAACTACTTATGTCCTACAATTTACGCCAGAATTAGTGTTTTAAATACTATTATGCTATACCTTATCTGTATCAAGAAGCGTCTTCAACGGAAAGCTGACGCCAGTTATGAGAAGTAACGCTTAGGGGAGATACTGCAAGTACTGTGTGAACAAGAGTATACGTGAATGTTACCATTCATTGACGTGAAATTGAAAATTCTGGAACATGCAAGCATGGATAAAGACATACGCCTACTTCAAATAATCCCTGTAATAAAATAGGTTCAATTATATTAATAACTTTCCAAAAATAGAGGATTTCTTCTAGGTAGGTAGAGGGTTTATGTAAAAGTACGAATGTTCTCCATATAACTGCAATGGCACTTTCTGTATAAATGTGATCAGTAAATTTCATAACATTAGATATTATTTAAGAAAATATTTGGCCGCATGCACAAATAAATATGAACATACAAAATTTATGGTTCTCCGTTGGACAAGATCGAAAAGACATGACTTTCGCACAATCAAACAGAAATTACAACGATGTAATAGCACTAGTTTAGTTAATCTCTAGACAGTGGTTTTTACCAACTTTCTGAGCAAACATTTTTATCGAATTACGTATTTCTAGAGAACAATCCCTGACGCCAAAATTTTGTACAATTAATTGCGACTCGAGAAATCATGCTTAGCAAATGCACCATTCCGGGAAAATCTTAGCTCATAAAATTAGAAAGTATAACTATGTATAATTTTTTTTTGTTTTGTTGTTTTGCCATTAAGGCTTTCAAAATATTGTATAGTCCAATATGAATTTTCAATATTTGTTTATCTGTACACACTCTTCGGATTATACAATCCTTCCAAACGCGTTAATACATTAGGGTTTTGTAGCATAGGGGCATGAAACCGAGATGGAATTATTCAAAGGTTTCCGTGAATGTGTTCGTTTAACCTCCCAGCCAACATAGGCGCTTGCATGACGCGCATGTGACGAGACTTGAATGCACTGTTAGAAAGGAGACCCTTCACCTTGTGCCAGCAGCAGGGTGGACAGACATATAGATTCCACCAGGCAGGTAAAAAAATTTCGACCTAATCGCATAGTTGCGTAAAACTGTGAAATAACATATCCAACCGTTTCATGACTTGTTCGCTTGTTCCCGTAATGTAAAATATTGAGTTACCTGCTTGTAATTTGACCCTATGTACAGGAAACATTATTAACATAGCAAACTTGTAACAATGCCTTACATGTAAATATGTCAAAACATGGAATTATCTTACGAGAAACTGGCCTGGGTCTAAGTTTAGGGTTTTTTTTTTGCGACTTTTCAGACGGGGTATTTTTAGGCTGATTAGATATTTTAAATACAATTTTCGAGAGTTTTGTATATTATTTTATTTTTTCCCCGAAATCAGCTAAGCGTGAATGATCAATTTTTTTTCCATTTAAATTAATAACTTCATTGCCACGCCAAGCAATGGGAATACTTCCCACCCAGTTCTGCCAACCCTGCACGGAGACAGCATCCAGTTTGTGTTTACGTTAGGACATTCTGCACTCAGGGACGAGAACTTTATTTCCACGGGCTGACTGTAACGAACGAGCCGCGCCGCATCGGGCGTAACGACTCGGCCTCGTCTCGTAACGACCGCTACGAACAAGTCGGCGGCGCTTTGCGTTAACGACGAGCGAACAAGACGAGGTAAACGTTTACAGGCAGTTACGCCAAAATTATATCTTGATGGCGGCCGTGCGCGGAGTTAATTACAAACGAGGCGACGCTCTCTGTGCTACGTCCCTGCAGTTAAACCTGCGCAGGATATTCGCATAGTGATCGGCCGTCGTTATCCGTGCAGTTCTACTTGTAATGTCCTCGTACACAGTTTGAAAATGTTGCTAATTTCGTCCCGTGATTTCAAGATAATATTCACGAACCTTGGGAAATCTACTTTCTCCTGGTGCGCAGGCAGTAGATGTCTTACCATTCACAGTTCAATATCACAAATCCTCGAGAGACGCATTTTTATCCTCTGGAGGTTAAGTGAAGACATTTTGGTCAGCACTTAACACTGAAGTCTGTTTAGAAGTTTAATTTAAAATGGGTTTGTTCCAAGTTGGCTAATTTTTTTTTTCAAGAAATTAAATATTATTGGCTAATTGTGTAGCTAAAAAAATTATTGTTAGTTGACTTTTTGTCGAAACCATATAACTTCACGTCTTGAATATATTAGCTTTTACCGGAAAATAAGAATAACATTTCAAACAAAACTGCCGAACAGATTTGTGATGCATGCTCTGGTTTAAGTTAAAAATTAACTATCGCAATAATAGCATAAAAACGAGATATCGGCCTTAACAAAAAAGGTGTATAGCGCTGGTGAAGGATGGCATGAAGTATGGCCGCCGGAACGAGGGGCGTTGCAGGAGACACCAGAGAAAATACGCCCGCCAGCGACATCGTCCGGCACGATTCCCACATGCGAAAATCCGGGGACCGACTCCGTTGGGAATCCAGCCATGATCGCCTTGGTGGGAGGCGAGTGCTCTAGCCAGTGCGCCAACTGCGGCGCTCTTTGTCAGCTGAAGACAATCAAATGGTAAGTTATATGAGCGAGACTGGTGTGTGTGTCAAGACATACAACGCCTTATTAGTGCTATAAACCGTATTATGTAATTTCCCGCTTTTGTTGCGCGGAGACAGTGAAACGATAAGGTTCAGTATTCCGCACTCGACGATAACAGCAGTGCTTATATTCGCTGTGCGCCAAACTATCTTGCAGTGCTTTTGTACATTTTTTTAATGGAAGTTTCAACTGTGATCCTATTATTATTTATTTTGTAGTAAATATGGTGTGACAATAAACAGATGCTGTTTTACGAATCAAGTTTGTGTTTTCCTGGCCAGTAAATTTTGAAAAATAAAATGTTTTCAAAAAGTTTAAGGAGTTCCGAAAATATGTTTATAATAAGCTTGTCTTATTTTTATAATAGAGAAATCTGTTTCCTTTCAACACGTAAAGGTACAGTGAATTAGTTCAGTAGTTTAGTGTAAAACAGGAAACGCGTCACAAACTACATTATCGTTCATATAATAGGTGATACTTCTTATCAGGTAGGTAGACCAGTAGGGCTTAGCTGACGACAGCGAGATCTTTAGAAAGAAACCTATGGCTCAGAAGACAAACATGAACAGACTATGACATGTATTTGGGAATCATTTTATCATTCACCTATTACATTGATTTCTGAATACGTTGCAAAACCTAAATCAGGACGGCAGGATCACAGCGTGTGAGTGCTATATACACAACATATGTGTATGTATATTTGTGTATCTAATATATATAAGTAGACTTCCGATTACCCGTGTGCCTATTATTCGCACAAAATATTTCACTTTAAATAATTTAGTCTAAAAAATATTTTAATTTAAAAAAAATGATTAGTTATTTATAAATACACGATGAGTTTACTATAGTAAATGTCTCTTTTTCCTATCTGCCATCAGTGTTTCTAAAGAAAGACAGTCTGTGACTATGAAGTAATGTAATAAGTTGTACAAAAGTGTAATCTACGGATTGTCGAGCCTTGATATTCGATAATAAGCGAGGGGAAAAAGTTATGTCGAAAATGGTGAAAATTTACTGCTTTGGTGCTCCACCCCCCTTAAATAATACCATTACAATTTTCGGTGAACTCTCCCACTAACACGCGTGGCTGTCGACTCTTGTGTCACGGTCATCCTGGAGGTGTTGACGCACACATGTGGTGACCAGGAGGTGATGTTGGTAGAGGTGTAAGAGGGGAAGCCATGCGACAGCGTATCGCTCGCCGGGTCGTAAATCATACACACGTGCTATTCAAGAAGCTCGTATGACTGCTGCGCCACGCACACATTGGCCTCTCCACATATCTGACATCAGACATTCACAACAGCGAGAACAAACATTGTCAACGATTATGTCGCGCGTGATAAGTTTTTTAACCCTTTCACCGGCTCGCCTCGTAAAACCCTAAAAGCCTCCTATACACGATGGTGAATTTCTTCGTTACCCAAGTGTATAACATTACCGGGGGAGTGAGTGAGGTTTGTGGTCACCGACTGTTGCGGAAAGGTATTCAGCACTGGTGACGTGTGATATGAGATGAATATGGAGCAGCGATGGAATTAAAAAGTGGGGGAAACTGCAGATCACCAAGAAAACACGCTGACCAATGTCACTGTCCGGCCCGATTCCCGCGTGCGGATAATTCGGTTCGACTCCGCCGAAGAATCTAATCAAAATTGCCTTGGTTGGAGCAAGCGTCCTAGCCGCGGTCCGTAGTATTAAGCATAGCAGATTACGTCGCACAAGGTACAGCAGATTTTGAAATGTAACAAAGTACACGAGGAAGAATCGTTTACGGAAAATCGTCAAGGAGTTGGACACTGTGTATAACAAGCAGGTAATTTTTATAGAGGGCTTGTGTAAATTGGAATGTTTTTATACAACATTTTGCTAGTGTGACGCGTTCCTGTGCCGCAATTTCTCGTAGAACAATCGATGTAACAAAATAACGGTTTCATAGATTGATGAACGAGTGACGCATTACATTTACATGTTCGTTCTGCTATGTCGACAAAATTTTTTATAGGATTGCTTCTGCATTGGTTTATATTACCGCGAATTTCAATAACTGTGTTTAGCGTTAAGGTGGCCGCCTGTGCAAGCCACCAATGAGTGTGCAGAGCTTCCGCTGTTACGAGTTTGTTAGTTGCTTAGCGTGCGTAAACAATGTCTGCTTAGGATTAGCATTCAGACAGAACGTTCCACATTAGTATACCCTTTTCAGCTGGGGCCGCGGTGGGCGAGGGGTCAGACCTCTTGCCTCCCACCAAGGCGATCCGGGTTCGATTCCTGGTGGAGTCGGTCCCCGGGTTATCACACGTGGGAAACGTGCCGGACGATGCCGCTGGTCAGCGGGTTTTCTCGGGGATCTCCCGTTTCCCCCGCCCTTTCATACCCACATGTCGCCGTTCATCCGCGCTAAAGACCTCGATGTTAAGCGCTGACCAAAATCTCTCACTCACCCCATTTCAGCCCCTCTATTTATCTCTAAAGTTCATTTTCACACTTCTGTAAATAGCGAGGAATTGTGTTTTTGCTGTCCTTTTAATATATGGATACTGCTCAGAATATTTTAAAAGTTATAGTCGTGTGCAATACACCTTTATCGTGTAAAGAATGTCTCATAGAGGCTATAGTTGTCGACGAGAAGACAGCACGCCAGTTAGTGACGTGTCTAGAGGCTAGTGTGAGGCGTGATGCCCGTGCCATGTCGTCCTTATTGCTCCCACACTTCTAGACCTCGAACACACAAAATATCTTCACCCATGCGACCATTTTAACTAACATACTATAACCGCTATATGAAACCGGTTGTGTTTCTGCGTCTTCATCTATCCTATACCTTCTAATGAATTTCTGAATGCATGTGTAGATATTTTTGCAAGAAAGGAATTTTTTCCAGCAAACAATTTGTGGACTCTTGAGTATTTCGGCCAGCCAATTAATGTTTGCGTGTGCAATCACTCATGAACAATAAGCAAACACTGCTGTTGTTTAGTAGCGAGAATGTCCTTGTAACTGTTGTATGTGTCTCGCGTCAAAAATTTTTGTACAATGTCGTTAAAAAAACCCTCGAGATTTTTTAAAGTATTGTTGTGTATCACTTCCCTTAGGAAACCGGTTTGACATCACGTCCAAGCTTCCGTTAACAATCTGCATATCAGACATACTGCATGCAGCTTACGCTCGTGTAACAGAGGCGTTTACTTGCAGTTTGTGTACGGTCATGTTTTACTGCTACTGTAAATTACATATAAGCCACGTGGCATTAATGGAGTTTCGGGCGATACCGTTGTGTCAGAAAAGTGTTCGAACACAGATTCGTTAATGTACTCCGTTTATGGCAATGTGAACATTTGTGTTAGCATTAGTTGTTTTTTGTTGTAAGTCAAATGTTTACTTCCCGTCATCCCTTCAGTATAATAATGCAGTGTAATTAATTAAATGGGTAGATATCTCTACATTCGGAAGATATTGTCTAAGGCTATAATAAAATGTAGTTTTTGACTGTAATTTTGTCAAGACTGTCTGGAAAATTGATCACTTTAACGGGAAGAACATAAAATAATATAGTAATAACTGTCATCATTTGTTGAACAAAAAAAATTCTGAACTTAAGATATTAGTAAATGGGTGTTTTTGTTTTACGGAGAGACTAATGTCACGCAGGTCGTCGTAGAAAAGTAAGGATATGGGAGAAGAACATTTCTAATAATAGTCTGGCTGGTTTAGTTCCTGCTACAGCGAGAGACGGCAAAGACACGAGGCGGGAGAAATGACAGGGGTGTAAAAGTGCACGATACACACGAGGCTTGGTTTTATCGCTCTTGTGTCACTGCCAAGAGTCGTGTGTCGTGGGTATTTACAGCCGGACTCTCTCTCTCCCTCTCCCGTCTCCCGGACCTCTCTCTATCTCTATACAATCGTCTGCGTGAGGCGTCGAAAGAAAACAACTGCTTTTCATAGTTTCTTTATTGCATTCCTCCTCGTATAAGTCCAAGCATTGCACCTCTAGCTGAGGGGCATGTCATGGACTCGACACAAGGACCCGCCATACAACGAACAACGCTGTCTCCCGGACATTGGTTCAGGGTTTCCTTCCCAGCCGCGCGTTCAAGCCTCTCGGCACTTATCATGCTCGGTGGTCTCTGCTGGTATATTAAACTCTTTAAAACTTACACATTATTATTTATGCGAGTTTGCTCCAAGATAGCTTGTACAGGATGTTGTCAAATAGCATTTCAATATTTTACGAAAACAATCCCGACTATCAGAGCCGGATTTACCAGTAGGCCCGGGACTAGGGCGCAACTTTGCCAAGGGCGCTTTTTTATCGGAGAGAACTTTACGTTACTATTTTTTAATGTGCCAATTTGGCGACGAGTAAAAAAATGTTTTATTGGCCTTACTTTTGGCGTCGTCGACTTACGCTATCTCTCTTAGTTTTATCTGTTCTATGGCCAATCCAGCTATTTATTTTCAAATAACCGTGCTACAGTTAAGCTGAATTATCGTGTTATTATTAGTATTATTAAAGCCTACATAGCGAGAGGACAGAGCAGAGTAAATTTAAAAAAGGTGGTGCTGAAGACGGGGTAATGACGCCTGTCGTAAAGGAAGGGTGGATACCAGAGGCTGCCGGGGCGCTTAGACTGACGGGTCTAGGGAGCCTAGAAGATTAAATCCGGCCTTGCCCACTACTAGAGGAACCAAAAATGATACATGGACACGGGTCAGAAAACTCAGTTTCTGCACTGCAGTTGGCAATGCGTGATGTACAGTTCACAGCACGGGCTCGATCATGTTTCTGTTGTATGTCATTACACCAGTACTGTACATTGTACACTACTCCACTATGTCACTAACACATAAACAGCAGGAATAACTGTGAAAAAAGCAGCGCTTGCGCTATGAATCGTATGTCATGTATGCGAGATACACGGATAAAAATATTTTCTGGCAGCTACAAAATAATTTGTGGGTATTTACCCCGCAAAATTAATTTTGTGGTCACCACAAACCCATTTTGTTGACACCACTAAAATATTGTTGTCACCACAAAATTATTTTCTGGTTACTACAAAATAATTTTGAAGGGATGACTTCCTATAATTTATTTTATTTCAGTGTATAATGCTGAAACTGTGCGTTTTCGGACAAATGTCAATATAGCAGTTTTTGCTCGTCTAGTGGTGGGGATTGTTTTTCCCCAAAATATTGACGTGCAATCTGACAACAACCTGTATATTACCTAACATGTACTTGTTAAGAGGCCAAAGTCCAGGATGTAATTTTCTTCGCTCAAGACACGGAGACATGAAGTAATAAGGGCAGACTGCCACGCTTAACAAATAACACACCACCTCTATTCACGGAGCCCTGAACTGGTGTGCAGTGTTTTCGTAGTGGTCTTCTCCATAAGGGACTTAAATACGCGACGAGCCTAAAATTTTATTTGTTGATAGTTTGAAGTAGTGTCCAAAGCTGGATTTTAGAGTTGTGTCTTACCAATCCTAATGGTGTTTTCTTAGAGTTACAGCAGTCTAAAAAAAATCTTTCTCGCCATTTTAGAGATTCATAAAGTAATAATTTATTTGAATGTTTCTCGCAATGGGACAGAATAACGTACTGTACTGTTGTGGGCATACGCCATTGAAATATTGGTTTAATTTTTGTTGGTTAATTCCTTATGCACTGAAGGAAAAAAAAACGTGTTGTTGACTGTACAATACTTCTGTTAAAATATGGACAGCAATCTAGTTCGGTTGTTGGTACAGTATAGATTGTTCCTGTAACAATCTGTTCTGTAGAAGTAACAACATATTCTGTAAAAAGAAAAATGCGCTTTGCTCCTTCTACTGAACTGATTGTTACAGGAATAATCTAGATAATACTTACAAGCGAACTGGATTACTGTCCCTATTTTAAAAGAAGTATTGTACCGATTATAATACATTTCTTTCAGTGTGGGATGTTTAATGTTCTGTTGTTTTGATTTATGGATGTGTTGACTACAGCCAAATTAGGATTGTTGAAGTATTTTGTTTTTCGATTGTTTTTTCGTAGTCTCGTATTATATTTCTGGGAGACATGATGTATGTCCACAACATTACAGTACATTTCCCTAAAATAACATTTTCAATAAGAGAACTGCAATTGAAAACACAAAGTTGGAAATGTGTGTTCTTCTCGTAGATAAAAGTATATAATAGGGAATAAGTCGTACGAAAAACTTTGGTTCACACGCTACATACAACACACACAATATTATCTTTATAGTATTGTACAACAGCCTGTTAAATGTTAACGTATAACAGTGCGCGAAGAGCGGTAATTTTTTTATGTTACATAAAATTATCGTTGCTGTGGTCATAATTATGTTTTAAAATTCAGTTTACAACCAACCTCTGTACACGTTATAAAATGAAATTTTTACTTGTTTACTCTACCATTAGAAAACCTAGGCCTACTTTATTAAAACTGTGACTACATAATCCTTAGCTAGACATGTATGTATGTATGCATGTATGTATGTATCTATGTATGTATTTATTTATTTAGAAAAGGTATATTTCTCCAGACATGAAAGTTAATTTTAAAAATTTTCTTAAAGTAACACGCTCAAATTGAAGAGACAGAAGTAAGCTACAACTACGTTTGTTTGTCCGGAAAGACGTTTGTAGGCATTATCTGAACACAGTACCAGGGGAAAAGACTAGGCTGTAAAGATCCGATAATGTAAAGTTTTTGTCATACCGGAATACGACTGGAATAAAATAATAGATTACTCTCGGTTTTATTAAGTTCACTTTGTTCAAAATCGTTACGTAATTGTTATTCGTTGATTCTTGCTATCCTCGTTTAGTGATGACAAGCAGAACTGGAAAGTAAAAGAGAGGTGGACTTACAAATAGAACAAACCTAGCCTTGAGTATCAACACAGCGGGTTGATGGAAATAAGAAATCTGAACTTCGTGCTCCATAGGTTGCGTCTTAGGGACCTTGTGAACAGAAGTTTCTTTTCAGGAGTTCGGAATAAAACCAGTTCCGGAATTTGAGGTGCATACGTTCTATTTTAAGCAGTCAAGTAAAGGTCGTCATGTATGTTGTTGTAATCTGACTCGCATTGCCGACGCGGAATTCAAATCTACGACCTTGAGAGTGACAGGCATACTGTCTAAACTCACACGACCAGCCATCGGTGTAAGCCGATTGCTTTGTTTACCTTGAGCCCTGAGCAGGAACCGAGATATAAATTAATTTCGACACAGTGCGGTTACGAAGACAGGTCATAGGCCAAGGAGTTCCTGTTCTTAGCCCGCGTTACGGCTCAAGTCGAGTAAATGTAAAACATTTATTTCCGGTTATGATAAACGACTTTAAGTTAAGTATCCAGGCAGGATCGTATTCTAAAAGCATACCTACCTATGAGCTAATCAACTTTCCAGAGCCTCGGGATACAACTTCTACTGAGAATATTTGCAACAGTAATTAGCGCCCAGACAGAAGGTAGTGTTATGTCAACCGGTAGAACTTGGAAGACTGTGCAGTTATTTTACAGGGCGCTTCAGGCAATTTTTGTTTCAATGCTAACTAGACACTTTAAAGCTTTCCTCAATTTTCTTCTTGCCTGCTTTGTATGCTTTTGCCTCTCGTAAGAAAAACTCTCGTATGAGCGTGAGCGTGAGTAAGAGATTTTGGTCAGCACTTAACATCGAGGTCTTTAGTATGGTGAGGGATGACATGAGGTGAATATGGAGCAGCACCGGAATGAAGGGGCGGGGGAAACGGGAGATCTCCGAGAAAACCCGCCGACCAACGGAATTGTTCGGCACGATTCCCACATGCGAAGATCCAGGGACGGACCCCGCTGGGAATCGAACCAGGATCGTCTTGGTGGGAGGCGAATGGTCTGACCATTCGACCACCGCGGCCCCATGAGCGTGAGAGATAGTCAACTCGCAAATTTGAATTTTTTTGAAATGTAAGAAAGATTATTTCTCGGCAGTTTAGCAACTGCCCATTTGTAAAAGAGAGAGTACAGTTGTTTTATACAATTGTTCGCTTACAACGCAGTGTTGTAAGACATTCGGCAACTATGATATCTGTACCTTGGTATTTTCCACCCTAGCGCACAAACAAAATTAATTATTATGCGATAAAGTCTAAAAATAAAATGAATCAAACTACCAAATGTAGTCGCAAGTAAAGGATTTATACTGCATAAATTTGTTCCACTTCACTGTGCTCCGTCTGGCATACATTATTATTTTTTGCATGGCAACACCGCCGTAATTCATCCGGCAACACCGCCTTTCTTCATATGGCAACAATGTTGAGGAAACTCCAGCTGTTTCTCACCTCTAAACATTCTCGTTAACAGCCGGGCCACTTTTGAACGGTTGATTGCAAAGTGTGTATGAAGCAGCAATGCATACGTGGCATGCGATTTCTTCTTACCGGCATGTCAATGGTCGATTAGAGCACAGACTAAATTATGCTACTTATTTATTCTGTGATTAGTGGTAAACGCCCTCTGACGTCACATGTGTTGTGGAAAGCTAAATTTGTTACCTTAAGGAATTGTATAATTGTATTGAACGTTTTCGCCAACTTTATTATTTTGTAACAAATTAAATGGAATATTTGAATGATAATTTTTGTAATGAGTCATAGATACTGTCTGTCAAAGAACGGTAGCAACATTGTTCTCATTGTATCTTTGACGGCGTCATGGCGAGAGACGTAGAACCTGTGTAATTTTGTTTTAAGCATTTTAAAACCATCGTACAAAAATGTTAAGAAAAGTGTATTTGTATTGTTTTTAAAAACATTGTTACCAATATTTCTTATGTCTAATCTCTTTGTACGGCATTTCTAGTACGTTTGTTTATTGCTGTAGCTCACATAACATTTATACTAAGCGGTAGCATAATTGCATCGGTTGCAAACGTGATTTGTAATTGGAAAAGTGGTTGTGAAATGAAGAACTAACTTCGTATCAAAAACAGTCCAAGTCTTGTGCGTGTTTGTTGAAAATATTTACGTTAGAAGGGAGTACTTTGACAAATACATCCCGGCAAAATAAACTACAACCTTCTTATGAAAGTCTCTGATTACCTAAGGAACTAAAACCAAATACCCTAGAGACAATACCGGACAGCTCTATGCAAATACTAAGAGCAAGCTTGTGAAAAAAACACCTAGCGATATGAGGTGAAACGAACAAATATTTCGATATTATTTTTGTATAACTATTGTGTTTTGTTATTGTAACATACTTTATTTAATGTTTACGTATTGATCGCACTGCTACATTTTTATTTTCTCCATGCAACGAATATATGTTCTCCATAGGGAAATTTTTCCCAGAATTTTTATGTTGGCAGCGTACATCTGAAATCAGTTAAACGTAGGGTGCTGTTCTCTGGTGATTTGACGTGATAACACAATCAGAATTCTTGCCAAAGCGCTCAAGCTGTCCGATATTGGTATACAGTGTATTTGCTAAAATCAAAAGAGGAAACGTTATTCCAAATTGTTGTCCCGTATACTTCTTTATAGTATGGCTTGTTAGCTATTTGTTTCCCACAACAGACTGCAGCGCCTCTACACACAGATTCGTAAACTGCAAAGCTCCGCCTCATTTCAAGCCGTTCATTGTTAGTATATATGTCTTTGGTTTTACAAAGTAATAGTAACATTAATGGTAGTGTACTCCCTATAAGGGCGACCTTGAAACGCGCATCAAACGTCGTGTCGCCGCTATAGCAAAATTCAAACATTTTATAAATGTAAAAACATGTTATTTTCTGTTTTCATACATGAGACCTTTTAGCCTATCACATCATTAGTCGGTGTGAATTATTTCAGTTCGATAAGTGTGTGACATACAAATTTTTACTTTAACAAACCATTATGCAAAAACTATGATAGATAAAAAAATTCACAAGAGCAAACTTTAGTCACAGTTTATGACAAAAAAATATTTAGTACAAATATTTTTTTTATATATGATGAAAATTGCCGTCTACTATGTCCTTAAGGCGATAGCCTGTTTAAAGCTCTTCCACCCTTGTAACTAAGGGTCATAAGTAAAGGAGCGATAGAGGCGACAGTGGCACGCACATCAAGGGTGATATTGCCCCTATAAACAAAGAACTGAAATTATCTGGAGGATTCCTGTCGATCTTAATACCCGTAGAGACTTCAGGTGGCGAATGTAATAATTGCATTTGATAAAACTGTGAAGCATAGGCCAATTCACGTTTTATAGTAGCTTATTTCCATTTGATTGTTACAATTTAAGATAGACATTCCGAAATATATTTTTTTCTCGGATTCGGATGGCTTCAAAATAGTTTTTATGGCATGCGTGCTGCGTTGGTAGTAGTTTCAGTTTTAGTCTAGAATGTATTCCTTTCGAAGGTAGACATACTAGTGGGGGCAGGTTTAATCATGTCGTTCAAGAAAACTCATTCTTAAATCATGTTTCAACGTAGTTCTAAAGTAAAGTAAGCGACAGCCATGAAGGTGTACTGCGAATGCCTGCTAGCTAGGCCACCCACATACCACATCAGACGACGTGGTTGCCTATTGGCCAGACAAAAACACTCCACTGCGTTATTACATTTTTCTTTGTGGGGATGGTTTCGATTTGCTAATTACAATGAATAAAGAAACAACACGGAGTTTTAAACAATATTAATATACGAATTTTATATTTTACTAGCAAGGTGCCAAAAGGGGATTACCATATTTTAATAATAGTAATAATAATATTATTGTATCGTATATATTAGTAATGTGGCAAAGTTATAGTACTGTGACTCATCTTACACTTAACCACAGTAATTTTATTAATTTTCAATTACAGTATTAACATTTTTGCGTATAGCCTACTCATATATAGGATGTCCAGAAACAAACTCATGATAAGCACCCCACGCAAGTCCTGGGCTAAATTGGAGATGGAAATGTTAATGGCAAAATGTCGTATGACATTTCATATGTACAATGTGGCAACCCTGCATGGAGATAATCCCATCTTGCGCTCCACGTCCAGCTATTACTTTATGTACGTTACGTCAAGTTAACGTAGAAACATTTTTGAACTGCTCGGGAATTGAACCTGTACCTTTAACATGCAGGTCAGAGTAGAAGTAGTAAAGTGAGTAAGATATCTGTGGAGTGCAAGACGGAACTAAGTACAGTGCTACGTTGCCACGTTGTGCATATAAAATGTCATCATAAAACATTTTGCCAGTAACGTTTTCGTCTCCAATTTAAATCCGGATTTGCGTGGTGTGGTTATTGTGCGTTTATTTCTGGACATCCTGTTTAATTTGAGTTACTCAGTTACCATCTGAAATTATATATAGTAGAATTACGAATTGTTTAAATCTAGTTATATATGGAAATAACATTAAATTTAAAAGAAGACACATTATTATAATACTCATTCACTCATACACATTTTCAAGGCATTAATTATTAGCAAATTCACATGAAGTCAAGTTAACGTATTGTATTCACCCTGTAAAAAAAGTAGCACTATTTCACGTACACCAACATTTTAAGACTTAATGGCAAAGAATTGATTTAAACTGATTTGAAATAAATATTAACTGCTTAAAACATACGATAAGATTATTTTTGGTAATTAACGACTTTCTGAATTAAAAAGAGTGTTTTCATAATCAAAATTTCAATTGGTTCAACCTAAAACATAAAGGGAAAACAAAACCTCAGTATTAGGTTTTCGTTTATTCACAAAATAGATCTATTCATAACAATCAATTTAAATGAAATGGTTTTTAATATATCACGTTTTTAAAACAGACTTAAAAGGTTTAAAATAATTTATTCCAGCCCTATACAGATTTATAACCCCATACAGATTTCTAGCCCAAATCGATAAATCTTACAAGCATTATCACAAATATTAAAAGTTCACAATCACAAATTTTCTAGACAGTCTCTATCGAGTAAGGAATCTGTATGAGTTTTCATAAATCTGTGTGGGGCAAGGAATTGGTACATGTTTATAAACATGTATGAAACTAGTAAAAATTTTTTTATACTTTTGTGTGTTTTAAAAACGTGATATCTTTATTTATTTTCATTTGAATATCTATTTTACTTTTTTTACCTTTTGAGGCTGTATTTCTTAGTCCTCCATTTCTGAGCTATGTTTAATTTTTCAAGTTTAAGCTTATCGACAAGTTAATTTGACGGGGTTTATAAAATTTATTTTATGTAAATTAATGTTTCATATTTTTCCTTTTGATATTAACATCCAGATATGAGTTATGTATAAAGATTCAATTCTCTAGCTCGTCGGGAAGTTAGTTTTATTGCAAAAATTTTACCAAACAGACATAAAGGAAAGCGAGTAAATAAAAACTTGGTAAAAAAACACATTAAGACGAGTTATGATACCGCATTCTTATGTGTAAAAGATATACATACGTATCCATACACACATAATTTCACAAATATGTATATATACACATATGTTCACACCACGCATCAGCATGTACAGCTTTAATAATAATAATAATAATAATAATAACAATAACAATAACAATAATAATAATGAATTAGGCACGGAAGAATTATATACTTAATATCTTTTTATGACCACGGAGTGAAAAGAAGATGAACGCCGATTTTCACTCTACATTTGCATTAGCGAATTTACAATGATTTCTAATTATTTTACTGATTTAATTGATAACACTACGCTGGACATCAACAGAAAACTACATATTGCATCAAAGAAATAACTACTTTAAACCCTAAACTTCACTTACGGAAAATAGTTAAGAAATTACGCTGCTCATTCGCAAGGCAATGTCTTTTTTATCGCATATCTAATGCAATTGTTTTCTGAACGTGTTTTCCTAAGTTCCATACAAGTATCCTTCAAAATTAAAATACTATGGATTATGTTTGGTTTAAAATCGAGGCACTTGACGTGTAACGCCGCGGTCCTGAATTGGTGTACAAAAGTACATTAAGTGTATTTATAAAATTTTATCGACCGGTTGAGTGCGTAAATTTTGTTAATTTTTAAATAAATTGTTCCTAATGAAGTGAGACTCTTATAACAACTTCATAGCGAACAACTAATGTCACACAAAAAAAAAAAACTACGAATAGGAATTCCTGCCTAGTATGTAGACCATACCGTACGTACACACTATACGCCAAAGTCCTACTTATCAAAACGCAAATCACGTTAGACAAACTATTTAACAAAATTTTAGTAGCAAGCTTGCTTTAGAAATGGTGGTAAACTATTACATGTCGACTATTATCAAGTAAAATCGTTCATAAGTAATAATATTTCGGCGATATAATGGATTAGTAGTTTTCAAAAGAATTTCACTTTTTGACAGATGTGTTGGTATATATATTTAAAGTTTTTTTTCCATGAAATAAGCAGTGTTTTCCTCTGCCACAAGTAACTTTTGCACAAAAACACTTCGCTGGATCTCAAACTGTTCAATTTATCAAAATTAAAAGTAATTTCCTGCAGAAATTGGTACACACGACAGCCTTCAAAACTGTCAAAAAATTGAATTATTTCATGAGGCAGACTATATTTGAAATTTCCCTATATAGACAGTAAAATAAATGAACTCATCCGCCACAGCTGTCCGCCCTCCTTATTTTTTGGTCAATAATGCCAAAATAGATTCGTTAGTGAAAAAAGTTACAGTTTATTGAATCAAATTAAGGTAACCGATTCTAGTTTAGGTTATTCTTAACTATGTAGTATAAACACATCTTCGGTTTATAGTCAGGAATCGAAAGAGTAATTAACAGAGTGTTTTATAGCTGAACAGTTAAATTTAGATGAACATTGTATCTATTTTACAGCCAGACGGCTGCAGAGAGAGGTTAATCTTTAGTGCGTAACACGGCGCGCACACTAATGCTTCACTGAATATTCAAGCCACGAACCACTCACGCCGTTAGCACAGTAGAATACAGGCTTATTCAAAACAAAGAGTAACGAAGTGTATTGTTGTTGTCTCAGTACTGTTTGTTTAACTGCGAACTGTAATGAATAGAAACATGTACATTATTTTACGTTATTATTTGCGGCCTACCCCCCCCCCCCCCAAACACGCTCCGCAGGCGCAGATCCAAAGGGAAGCCAGGAGGTCCGCCCCCTTCCCTGATCTTATATGCATAGTTTATTTGTAAATTATTACAATTGTTTAAGTGGTATATTCAAATTTTCTGTTTGGAAAATGCCTCAAACAGCACCATTTTGCATCTTTAATTCTAAATTTTTCCAAGGGAGCGCACCTAGACTTCCTCCCCCCTACTGTGACTCGGGGTGTGGGTATAGCTGCTTTAAAGAAATTGACACTTCCTCTCTCCCCCCTCAAACCTAGAGCTGGAGCCGCCACTGACACTCCGTGATGTTATTGACATTGGGCCCTTGTATCTTTGTGTATTACAGGAGAGTGGACACTTATAGCTGATCTTATTTAGTTTATTGTAAAATATCGTTCAGACTGTTATAAAACAATTAAGGTACTGTACCTAATATGGCTCAGTTCTCAATATGGCGCACTAGTCGCCATTGTGTGGTAATGCCGAGGTCTATGTGGGATCTATACACACTAGTATCCAGTATGAACATACACCATACATAAATATCTGTATTACAACATCCATGTGTTGGCAATATAATTAATGACTTAGGCACACATGATAGTTGGGCATATTCGGTACAGGTACCTTATTTAAACAGTTTTATACTAGAGTTAAAGGGTTTGCGATGGCTGTGGTCAGAGGTAGGCACTCTCTACTGCTCTTGTTGTACATAAAAAGGGGAGGAGCGTCACACAAACTGCAGGTCAAGAGCAGAAGTCGTATGAGCATGTAGTAATTTGGAGTCCATGCTGCTGTCCGGCAATAACGTTAGACTTGAAGGTATCTATTAATAACGTGCACAGACAGCTTTGCGGGAGGGATCGGCAGAGGGGTTGCAGTTGATGGTAGATAAGCAGGATGAGACAACGCAGGTACTGTTCGACAAACCTAAGTGTGTCCTCGGAAAATGTGTAAACTACGGTCGCCCCCCTCTCTGACATACCGCGCCGTCCTACTCTCATTTGTTCCACTACACCCTCCCAGCCAATAGCAAGCAAGGAGCCTGGTGGTCGCGACATGCGCTGCGTACAGTCTCGTAAGCTGAAATATGACAACTAATTTTTAGTTAGTTGTTGTGCAGATCTTGTCGTTTTACACCGCGCATCTACAAGGTTTATCATTGCCCGGGCTTATCAGACCTACTTCAGATGGTCACTTTCAACTAGAGCCAGTGATTTCTGGTGACAAGAATTATGCAACATTTTGTCTCAATGTCTCACGTTCACAGCTGCACCTTTGCTTCATAGTTATTGGCAGCGTGTGTATGTGCACAGGCGTCACTCATTTGACTGAGCCAATGAGAGTTACGTCATCGCAACACCACACGTCTACGATTAGAGGGTTACATACCATAGACGTCTAGAGTTAAATCAACCAATCAGTGCCTATGAAGCATAGCTGCTGATGTGAACGTCAGGCACTAATACAAAATGTTGC
Source organism: Medauroidea extradentata (assembly GCA_003012365.1). Classification (NCBI taxonomy): domain Eukaryota; kingdom Metazoa; phylum Arthropoda; class Insecta; order Phasmatodea; family Phasmatidae; genus Medauroidea; species Medauroidea extradentata. Next base: position 26,299 of record PNEQ01065559.1, on the reverse strand, counting down.
ATAATTCTTTTCACCAGAAATCACTGCCTCTACTTACAACATGAATGGAGTGTATGTGGAGGATTCCAAGACATTCCCTTCCACTGTCTTCACACTGCGAGCTCGTAACACTAGCGCTCTTACCTCCCCTACCCAGGGCTACACCACAGAATATTTAGGAATACAGAAGTGAAATAACCTATAGGACAGCGAACTCAGTCACACACGCCAGCAAAATGGCTTCCCTGGCCAGCAACATGGCGGATACGCCTACGGTCAATCTTCGTAAGGCGGCTGCCCTGCCAGCCGGTAGCCAGGCCAATTGGAAACCTGCCGTAACATACAGGAGCCAAACAGACACGGGGCTGGTATTAACAAATTCGGGCAGCCAATAAGCGGCGAAGTTCGCCCGTATCAAATAAGCCGCCACGTCATTTCACGTCTGTATTACTGTTTAGTCTGTGGCTACACATAGGTTTGTCAAGCAGTAGTCAACCGTCTGGAACAGAGGCAGAGAGAGAGAGAGAAGGCCTGCCCCATTCGCAGTATCAACACTCATTTCTCATTGGATGAAATATGTGGTGAGAGAATAGCGGTGACGTGCAGTGTTAGGAATCCACACGTCGGAGAACAACTGCAAATCAGCGGGAACTTCTCCGCGCCTGCACTTGGGAGACCACACAATTATCCGAGACAAGCTTTGCCGTCAACTTTACTGCGACTTACCGGGTAAATTAGTGAGCATTCAGAGACACGCGTATCTAAGCCCGACATCTGCGAGCCCACGGACCGGTCTAAAGCAGGTTTCAAACGACCCAAAATGGGTGATAAACTCATGCAAGATGCAGATCTTGCGCAAGGTTCGCACAAGATTTTCGAAGGAAAGAGGTATTGGTCATAGCTAGAGACAATGATTTTTGGTAAAAGAATTATGCAACATTTTGTTTCAGTGCCTCTGGTGCACACCAGCAGCTCTGCTTCATGGTCAGTGATTGGCTGTTTTTATCTCTCAACATATTTAGTATCTACCCGCTAATCGCAGAAGTGTGGTATCACAGTGATGTTATTCTCATTGGCAAGGTCAAATGAGTGACGCCTCTAATAACTACGTACCAGAACTGCAGATGTGAACGTGAGGCATTGAAACATGTTGCATAATTCTTTTCACCAAAAATCATCGCTTCTAGTCATAGCATTAGGTAACCGCCTGCCCTGACGCCGCGTGGTGTACGGTCGTTACAAGATTATTCTAAAACTATACAACACACGTAAGAAATGTCACGTTATTAACAGAACACCAAGAACGTTACAAAAGTTTATACCCATATCAGGTTCATAAATACTTACTAAGGGCGTTACGGAGGGGAAATTCATAATTTTATGTATGTATGGAACCGTGTTAGTTTTCTAGACGTTACTTGGGAGTAAATTATCCTCTTACAAAAAAAAAGTAGCTCAGCCAGTTTTCCCACGATGGCATTTCAAAGTCAAAATTTGCGTGTTTTTAGTTCACACGTCCTTCGAAAACCAATAAACATAATGCAACAAAATAATTCACAGTGATAGTACATGTCACTGGCTAGGGCTTTAAGTATATAAAATCATAATTAAACAATGTCAAGTATTTTTTTTAATTTCTAAAATTTTGAACATTTTTTTTGCTACTTTAATTTTTTTTATAAATACCAAAGTTTTGTATTGGATTTCTATACACTTAAAGCCCCAAAAAAATTACTTACTAGAGTGTTTTTAATGAATTGGCATATCGATGGTGAAGAATGGAAACCTTCTACGTCAAAAATTTCAATTTCACAGGAAAGAGGAAAAAAAGTTTATTTTATATGGAGCTCAACCACAGCCGTAATCTTGATGTAATATATTTAGTAACATTTTATTTGGTAAATTTGCTATGTTATAAAAAAAAACATCAAGTTTTCCATGCAGTAACATTAAAAAAGAAAAAAAAAAACGCTGAAAATTGACTTAGAATGTTTCCATTCTTCACCATCGATATGGCCCATAATATCTAATTTGTGTGTAAATGATTTCATTCGAGTGAATAACATGGTTTTTGTTATTCTTGTGTTCCCGCAACTTGTAAATTCTGAATTTAGCATGAAGCTAAAAAAATATTACGAGTGGAAAATACAGCCTCAAGTAGCGTGTGTAAAACGGACACTGTATCATGTAAATATAAATGTATTCGTTTATTCCATGTGCACTCCCTTAAGGGTGTTCAGGAGCGAAAAAATATTAAGTTAATATTTGAATGAAACATGGTTAGTTTTGTACATTTTTCTCTTACAAAAAATTGTTAGCTCAGCCAGTTTTTTGATATTCTGCAACGTTTACACACCAAAAAGGCAGTAAAGTAAATTGCACGTAGTAGATATAGGGAGAAAACACTTACTGCCTTTACAGTTTTTCCAAGTTCATCAATGACAGAAGACAGTAAGTGCATATTCCTCGTATAAATAGCAGTAACTGCAATGACACTGCTTTCTTAATTTGCAATGTGATGGTGGTATTCTAGGCAATACTATAAACGATGCATAGAGATGATGCTATATCGCGAAAATGTTTTGTGCCAAGATAGCCTTGAAAACACTGACACAACGTAGCTGTCTGCATACCAATACCAGGCATCCAATATTACAATATCGGGATTCTTATTGGCTCAGTCAAATAGGGCAACAGCTCCACGTACAAGCTAAAGCCAGTAATCTTCTGGTAAGCTGGGCGTGTATTGAAATCCATCAAACAGTCAACTTTTCCCGCGATAAACATCATCTCTAATCATGCAGTAACTTTGAATCCATTTATGTTTATTTATTCAATAATGGGAATACACATTGTTTAAAAAAAAACCATTTGTTTTAAGTTGTTTTAAGTAAATAAGGAAATTTTCATTTTTTTTTTTTTTTCAGAAATGAATTTTAAGAACATGGTTTTACTATAGTAACATACTTGCAAACCTATTAGGAATTGATCGATGGAGGGGATTGAGACATATTTTTGACATCTTTCTTCTCAATTGTGTTGTTGCTGTAGTTACAGCTTTCTTCCTAAGCAAGGCATATTTGGTCATGTAACAAGTGAGTGTAGTTCTTATTTATAATATCTTCGGTGTTGTCAAGCAGATAGCATTTGTTCATAGGCTGCTCGCTGATATATAGTGAAACCACGTGACTTGGCCGGCTTATTTATTATTGACAAGTTCCCTTCAGGAGGTCTCAAGTCTGGAGCCAATTAGATAGTGGCAGGAATTTAAATATGTGTTGCATTCTAGCTTGAGTTCAAAAGACGACTTTTTCAGGTCCCTACACTGAAAAAAATACTTATTAGTCACTGCAAAATATTTTGTTAAAATGGACCTTACCAAATTTTTTTGTAGTTACCACAAAAAAATTTTGCTGTCCGCAATAAAGTTTTGCAGTGACTACAAAAAAATTTTGTAACCGCTACAAAAAAATTTGGTAGGGTCCATTTTAACAAGATATTTTGCAGTGACTAATAAGTATTTTTTTCAGTGTAGATATTTGTTTTGCTAAGCACAGATTTTTGCGCGAAGCCATTTGAAAAAAATGCAAGGTAGCAGGGAAAAGCGGACATGGGACTTCACGCTCTGAGGGGATCTATTTAGCATCCAATACTAATCGTTGGTCACTAACATCTCCTAACATATAAATTAATCGTGAAATGCATAACATTTGTGAGATGCACCGTAACAAATTTTGCGTCGTTATTTTCCGTTTTCTCGGTAAATTATCACATCGGGATTGTTTGAAACTTAATGAATCACCATTAAATGAACTTATAAATATAGCTACAACGCTGGTTGACGGAGAGATAGCCTCGTCAGGTGTGGTTACAAACTACAACATGCACAAGCAAATGTTTGACTGGTGCAACAAAATCCACACTTGTTATCTTACAAACAAATTATTTTTGCGCCAAGAAAATATTTTACTGTCAGGCGTAAATAAATTGTCAAATAAAGTACACATTTTTTTGGGCCAACAAAATCAGGTGTGTTGCTTATAGTGTCTTGTTCTGGTAACAAAATATATATTTTTTTATTTTAATTAAATATTTATTTTGGCATATTCAAACGGTGTGTATATATATATATATATATGTATATATGTGTGTGTGTGTTGGTGTGTGTGTGTGTGTGTGTGTGTGTGTGTGTGGAGATGTTTGTAACGTACGCGTTGCTATACCATTCATCAGACGGCAATGAATTTTAGCGAATTATTGTGCACGCTCCTGGTTTCTGACCCAAAAAAAAAAATCTATATGTAAAGGGGAGGTGGCGAGGAGGCGAAACAGTACAAGGAGGAAAAATGGGATACCCAAAAAAATTTAGTTTTTTTTTTCAAAATGTTTTTCAATTTGTAATTAATGACCCTTAATATAGCGTGGCATCATTTAGAATTTTAAAAAAATGTTTTTAGGAAAGTAAAAAAAAACTTATCGCCATTAACTATGTAATTGTTATTGCCGGTATTATTATTTTTATGAAATGTGCCGGAAAGTTTTTATCAAAAACGTGATTCTTTTTTTTTTTTTTTTTTCACATTTTTAAACTTAGTTTTTGAAAAGATATTGAAAATAGAAATACATCTTTCTGCAAGTTACTTAAGATAATTTGGGGTATTTAGACGAAAATTTTCACAACTCGAAGAGGCACTAACTAATACTGATAAACACGCGGTAGATACTATTTTGCTAACAATTTGTTTCAGTGAGCAAAGTAACGTCACTTAATCCATGTTGTATGTTGTGAAGCCTGCTTTAGACGATCTGAGCGGCGGACACGAGGCAAGGCTTGTTAGTCGGGTCTGCGGCTGCACGGACCTAAGACACGCGATCCTTGTCGAGCCTCTCCAAGGTTTACGAGCCAGTTCCTCGCCGTGCAGACCTGGTCTTACGAGCGTTATTAGCAAGGGCATCTTCTCTCCAACGACAAAGACGTGCCGCTCAGCTGTGTCTCCCTGGACCAGCCAGCATACAGTCAGAGGGTCATAACTCCTTGGTTACACACCGACAACATTATTTTCACAGAAGACGTCCGGTGGAGGCTAATCTATGCCCACAATTCACCTCACTGCAGCACCATCTTCAGAACACCCAATTAAGGTTATTTCTTCTACAGGTTAGAAAGAAAATGTGTTTTCTTGTGGGAGGTTTTGGCACACGGAAAAATTCTGCCGCTAGATGGTCTAATAATTTAATTTTAAAGAGAAAAACAAACCCATTTCAGCTTTTCAACTATCAACTTCACGAAACTCAAATTCACGAAAGCTCTGTGATTGGTCAGTTTGCCCCCATTGCCGATACCAGCGCTCAAGCGGCAGAAATATTCCCTGTGCCAAACTTTTAACACTCATCGTTCCAACCTGTAGTAGAATTAACCCTAACCTAACGTAGCACAATTTTCATTTTATATAATTTGTACCTCTGTAGTTTTCCGAGGAAAACAATTAAAGGTGAGGCGTTTCAAAAATTGCTACGTTCGTAATAATATTTTGGTTATTATATTTAACTATTCAATACACCAAATTAAAAATTGATAAATGGCATGCGTTAGTATATCGGTACAGAGTGTAATTTTGTTGATATTTCATTGTAACATTTATTTTCCGTTGCGTATGTTGTTCAACGTAGATGGAAGACTTCGGCAAACTTTGGTTAAGTATTTTTTTCTTTTTTTTCATATTCCAGTTACGAGTGCCTACCCTGCAGTAGCTAGACATAAGACTGCTGCACACTAGAACATGACTGCTCGTCTCCTAACAGGATTTCACAGCACCTCTGTTGCATAGATAATATATACGTACATATGCAGCATGGAGTATGTTCTATGGCGATGGGTTTGATGCTTTGAGATGGAAGAGGGGTGATGTTGGCTGTCATAGCAACGTGTATAACATGGCTGTAGAGTATCCAACCATAACCTCATTTCTCAATACACCTGAACACGGTCGTAGAAGTACAGGTCTGGACACTCGCCTATCTACCAATGTATTTTGCTTGAACCCCTTGTTGTTTGACTGCAGTTCACCAAGTTACCGAGAGTGTTGTGCGTCTTTGGCGCTGCAATCAGGGCGGTCGGGCTCAAACTCCAAACCACTTTTTCCCAGTGCTTACATTATAAAGTAAATAAAGATTGCTGGAGCCATGCTTAAGGATTGTGAGCGAAGGAAGTATTTCATAAATTGATGAAAAATACGTTTTGATAAATTATTGTGACTTCTGTAGGACCTATGCAAATTCTCATCTGCAGTACAATAGGGAGAATTCGTGTTTATGATATAACTGTGCCCAGTAGAATAAATTTCAATAACGATACATTTATTTAGTATCATTCGTAGCAAAATTATTATTATTTATGCGATACAGAATTTCATTTTTGTTGCCTTGTTAAAAACCTTTACAGCGGTGTAGTCATAGAGTGTTAAAACAATGTAAGTGGTCATTTCTCGACATATTTGTTCCCCCAGCTGTCCACGTAGTACTAGTGCACATGTCGCAATATTTTATAATGCTAAAGGATAGGTCATGTCTGATATTGTTCTCTGGTGTATTTGACGCTACAGCACGTGACTGGCTTCCAATCTCGCCTGCTGCCTCATGATGACCCTCATGGAATGACCGGCTCATGGACCGAGTTCTTCTTCGAGCTGCTTCGTCACAAACAGGTCGACGGAGAGCGGAGCCACCTCGTCTCATGCATATGCAGGATGAAGGAGGTCGGTATCATGTTGCCTCTTACTTTTTTTTAACTTATGTTAGGTGCCAGCTGCCTTCCAAATCCTGTTCGCCGTTAACTCTGATGAAATATGTCCTGCAGATTTAATTACTTTGTTGAACTTTTCATCCCTGTCTTGTATCTTTGACCTCCAGTCTTCTGTCTGCGTATCCTAGGTAGTCAGTGATATCTAGTTCTTGCTACTTTAAATACAAATATAACATTCCGTCTGTCTTCAGGTGACATAATTCCCTGATGTTGCCCGTTGTATAGGAATGTTTCTATTATTTCCTGCACTAGGGTTCCTTTGCACAGTCACGTCTAAATGTATTGTCAGGTAGTAAAACATGTATTCAGAAGACAGTTTATATTTCGCCATACAAAATAAGGTCTTGATTTCCCTCGCTATTTTTCATTAACAAGGATATATTATTAAAAGTTTTTTTACGAAATTCATGTTCTTTAAAATCAGTTTCTCTGGAAATAGATATAATTTTCAGTCTATGGTCAACTGAACAGTGTTAGCTAACCTACGATTGTAAAGCCGACCGACCGTCCCCGGCCGAACGACCATCTCCAACATGCTGACCGACCATCTCCAACGTGCCGACCGTCTCCGCCGACCGACTACCTCCAATGTACTGACCGTCTCCGACAGATCATCTTCAACATATAGACTGCCGACCTACCATCTACAACATACTGACCGTCTCCAACATATAGACCATCTACGACCGACCATCCTCAACATACCGACCGTCTCCAACCGACCATCTACAACGTACCGACTATATCCGGCCGACCGACCATCGTTCTCTTGAGTATCAGGTAACTGCCTGTTACTGCGTGCAAGTTGCCTTTCTATTAGGTATCTTGCGAGATGCATGTTGGCTAACCTGTGCACATATTTAACTTGATACAGTTTTTTTCTGCAATATTTTAGCAGATTCTATACTATAGGCCTGCTTCAGAATATATTGTAATTTTTTAAAGAAATATATTAATAAAATATATGTTTTCATAACTGCCGCCGTAAGCAAAAAAACGGCTTAATCTTGTAACTCGGACTCTGAAAACCCAAAGTAATTATATTGGCATTAAAGCGAATGAAATCATGTTATAATTATTTTAAGTAGAATTTAATTATGGATAAAATTAATTACACAGTTTTCCCGCGGTTTCGTAAAAATTGGCGCAATTTGAATGTACTTTAATTAACATTATAGCTCGAGACACTTTTAACAGTGAAATGTAATGCATATTAGAGTGGAGGTCTATCTTGCAGTTCGTTTTAGCTCAAGTACATTCAAACACGTTCAGACTAAATCAAAATTACTATCGGTCTCAGCGTTGTTTAATTTATCTTTAAAAATTAATGACATAGGTTCTGTTACACGAATTGCGAGATGCAAATGAGGAAGTCAAGCTGCAAATCACTCCACACTCGCGGATGTAACATCCACCCAGGAAGAGACAGCTTTAAGTGACCCACTATTTCACCCAACAGTGACATATAGTTTGGCAATGCAAGATGACACACGATTAGGAGTTAAGCACTATACATTTTTTGTTGTCATAACGTTTCTTTATTTGAACAAATGTCGAGTACACTGTTGTTTCTGTCATAGAAGCCGACCGCCTGACGTAGTTTTAGCACACTATAGCTGCGATGGTTTACATAGAGCGAAATCCTCGATGATATGCAGAAATGAGTTCAATCATAAAAAAATGTAAACATTATAAAGCATTCCTACCAACTTCACTATTCAAATTATGTTTTCATGTGTAATATCCTTTAAAATTTTGCAAAACCATGGAAATATTTTAACGTTTCGTGTACTTAATTCTATTAACAAAATTTGAACTTGTAACAAAATGAGTGTTATTTTTTATTTGTGCACCACAATGCAATATATGTACGTGCATTTATGTTACACGTATATCTTACATGCATATTTGAAATTTTACTGATAGTTCTTATATGTAAGTATATTTTTATATTAGCTGTCAAGTTGCGGCTTCGTCCGCGTGTACTGTAGAAAAAAGTAACTAACTTTTAGTTGCGTATTAATTGATGGCGTTACTATATTATCTGTATATCTTTAATTTGCGAATTACCATAAAGTGTTTTCTATATATTTTATTCGCAAGCTTTAAAGAAAAGAGAGAGAGTGAGAGATTTTAGTCAGCGCTTAACATCGAGGTCTTCAGCGTTGGTGGGGGGTGACATGAGGTGAGTATGGAGCAGCGTCGGAATGAAAGGGCGGGGAAACCAGAGATCCACGAGAAAACCCCCCCGACCAACGGCATCGTCCGGCACGATTCCCAAATGCGAAAATCCGGGGACCGACCCCGCCGTGAATTGAACCCGGTTTCGCTGGGTGGGAGGCGAGAGGTCTGACCTCTCGACGACCGCGGCCCCTTTTAAAGAAAAAAGTACGTCGATTTCTCGTCACGTTAGTTTCATTATTTGCCAAAAAATAATTTCAAGCTTTCCTCTCTCATAAGTTTCGATTTTCGAAAAAACCCTAAAATCACTTTTTCGATATTTACTTACCCAACTTTTCGAATCAAAGAGCATATTAATGGCTAAATAGGTTACTGAGCTATTGTGGACGAATCTAACAAAAACGAACAGCTAATCCAGCCCACTTCGCTGAGCGTACTTTAATTGCAGAACCTCTTTGTTTATAATTCATCCTTATATCTCTACAAGTATTCGAACTAAGATTCTCAAGTGAAATCTGTGTTTTAAATAATGCGGACTGGTTAACAACAGACAAAGACGAATTAAATTTTAGTATTATTATTTTCAGTGGAAACGATTTTTTTAGTCAATATTTAGAATGTATTGATCTATGGTGAAATCCATAGAAAAATTCCTACATTTACGCTAAAATAGCTGTCCGGCTGCGGCTTTACCCGTGTGCACGGTCGTAGAAGAACAGGTCTGGACACTCGCCTATCTACCAATGTATTTTGCTTGACCCCCTTGTTGTTTGGCTGTAGTTCGTCAAGTTACCAAGATTGTCGCACTTTTTGGCGCTGTTTTCCGGGCGGTCGGACACAAACTCCAACCACTTTTTTCCATTGTTAAATTTATAAAGTAAATAAAGATTGCTGGAGCCTTTTCTTAAATTTGTGAGCGAAGAAAGTATTTTATAAATTGATAAAAAATACGTTTTGATAAATTGTTTATCTTAGCGGAAAGGAAGTGGGCGGAGTTTAGTTCGACCGCCCTAACATCAGCGCCAATAAAACACAATATTCTCGGTAACTTGGTGAACTACAGCCAAACAACAAGGGGTCAATAGCCAGGCGAGTGTCCAGACCTGTTCTTCTACGGCCGTGCCCGTGTGAAATTATGTAATGTAAACAGCAACTCTGGATAAAATATGTGATGAAGGCATTTAACAGCTAGCGCACTCAATAACAGCGAACTATAAATTGTCTTAGCTCAGTGTAAAGAGCGCGCGCAATATGCTCGTATGATGTCATAGTAATTCCCATCGCAAAGTCTTGCAAGGGATACGAACCTGTAACCCCACCTCTCCCACACCACAAACTTTGTACAATACCTTAGTGAATGCTTAAAGACAGGCCGTGATAATTCTTTCGTATGTACAGGCTACAGTCAAAATAGGTTTTATTTATTAGTAGGTTAGCAAAAATAAACAACTGTTGAATTATTTCTCCATCATCATTCTCTCTTTTCGGGAGACTTTAACATTTTAGTGCTGTTCACATCCTTAATTTTCGAATTTCATAAAATCCTGAATTCGATTTGTAGATATTTACATAAGCTTCATTCGTATCAAAAAATCATCTCGATATCTCGACGGGCATAAACGGTACGGATGATAATTTGAAAACACATTTTGTTTTTTAACAGCTTTCAAGGACGAATTTCGTAAAATCCTGAAATTTTTTTTTATATTTACGTAAGATTTATTGTAAAGATAAAACCATTTCAATATTGCCACTGGTTTAAGAGATAAGTGGTATTAATTTAAAAACACGTCGAATTTTTTAAAAGCTTTCACGGACGAATTTCGAAAAATTCTAAAAATTCTTTTGGTTGTTAACTTAAGCATAGTTTTAAAGAAAAAATCACCTCACTCTCTGAAATAGTTTAGGAGAAATTACGGATTAATGAAAAACACATTTTACGGCTTTTCACCCCTTAATTTTCGAATTTCGCAAAATCGACAAATTCGCAAACCCCAAACGGACAGGGTATCAGTATATTGCTGGTCTTCCTGTACCGTTATGCTTTGTCATGTTCGTTTCGACTTCAGAGATGGTTTGCATCTCATAGTCTCATCAGGTGTGCAATTTAGCACACTACGATGTGTGACTGATCTCTGAATAACAGAGGTACATTGTTTCTTGTTAAACTGTGTTTCTTGGTGGTATGTGATCGAAGGTGTCAAGTTTCTTGTAGACCAGCAATATACTGATACCCTGACCGTTTGGGGCTCAACAACTCGGAATCCACCCCCGTTAGAGGTGAGAATCGGTCGGAGACCAAACAGCTGGTAATTTCATGTTCATGGGTATATCTTTAGGACGTAGTGAGCTCCGCTCGATACACCACCCGCTACGGTGGGGATATAGCAATTGATTAAAACCCAATTCTTATCCTAACCATAAGGCCGTCCAAGGATAAGAATGACATACCCGTGTTTCGATCTTCTTGGATCTCTTCAGGTAAGGGCAGGTTGCAGATTTCAGCAACCACCTTACTACACGGTTTACAGATTTTCGTAAACTTAGAGGTTGGCGTGAAAGGTACAAGAAACTTGACACCTTCGATAACAAATTTATTTTTATTTAAGTCTTATTACGTACTCAAAAACTGTTCCGTAATTTCTCTATAAGTATGAAATTGTTTCTTAATTTATTAAAAAATGTTAGCAAAACCATGATTTACTGTCGATAACTTTAATAGTGTACAAGTTGCCAATTATATTTATTTTCGTTTTGTACCCTATGTGAATATACAGTAATTAAAACAAAGTCCAAGTAATAGTGTGAAATCGCAGTTAAAAATTCTCAACTCTTTGGCTGTGTATCGTACATCTAGTTGTGTTCAAAATTCGTTGTCTTGTTTTTCTTACGACTACTATCGATTAGTGAATGGCAGGCTTACTTAAAACGCAAAAGACAATAATGAATCACAACATGAAAACAAAAATACTTCAATCTGTAGTTAAACATTTTTTTTCTTTTTTTAATTAAAAATGTTCTACAGAAATGTTTTCATTTATCATGGTGTCCAGTTCTGAAATTCACTTTTCCTTTATTCGAAATTTAAACAAGATAAGCACTCACTGCAAACTTAAAAATATTTTTAAAAGTTCAAAATCGTTAGTACAATTTGAAAATCTGTTATCGTCCTGACTGGACCATAATTACTGCATATTTAATAGAAACTGTTAGAGCCGAACTCTACATACCGATTACGATGTATGTGTTAATTTTAAATGTATTCACGAACATTCATATTGTCTTTTATTTGTTTTCTTGTACCTTACAAGTGTATATTAATGATATGATTATTTTATTTGCTAGTTAACGAGCGAGGTGGCGCAACAGTAACACGTTGTACTCGCACTCGGGAGGACCCGGGTTCGAAACCCAGCTCCGGCCGTCCTGATTTCGATTTTCCATTGTTTCCCGAAATACTCCAGACGAACGCTGGGAAGGATCCCTAACAAAGGCCATGACCGACTCCTCTCTCAGCTCCTGTCATTGTACCAAGTTGTGTCACATTCTCTAATAACCTCCCTGACGACGAGACGTAAAGCCCTCGTATTTACCTCACACTCTTTGCCTGTTGTTTTGTACAAATTCAATAGAGAAAATGCGTGCTTCGTCTAAGGTAGCTGTTTTCTTATAACACTGCAGCACATCATGCTGCTATCCATTACGACCCTGCCTCTTTCAGAGAATACGTCCCAGAATGTCATTTAGTTTACCTTTATCACATGTGAATGAACGATTCCTGGCCGGTAGATAAACCATCATACGTACAGCATTTCAGAATTGCCTATACGGCAGGCGCAGATTAGCCAAAGAGTCGTAAGTTGAATTTTTGGTCGCACGTGGAGGTAAAAAAAAAGACAAATAAAGCGATGATTCCAAGTTGTGGAACCATTTTTAGGCTGACTCTGTACTCAGTAATTTTGATTCATGGTGATTTTTGAGCTCTCAACAGTCACCAACCAGACCTTGTCGCCACGCCAGCATCATGTCATCAGGACACGATAGACAGAAATCTTCATCATTGTTTTTATTTTTGTACCTGTATAAGGTATTTTTACATATAAAGTGTGACTTAGTTTGGATTTTATGAAAATCGTTAGTCTATCACAATGGACGACTTGAAAAGAGGCGGAGCTTCAGTCAGGTGTGGGATACAATTCCTATCTCCATGGATACCGCAGCCGAACATAACCTTCAAGAAAATTGATTATTTGTTTGGAATTTACCGTTTTTTCAGGTAAACATTAATCTTATGTATTTGCGTATTTTAACCATGAAATTGAAACTAATATTTTTTACCCTTGCGTGCAAATCTATAAATGCGCAACATTTTTGCTTTCTGCAATTACCAACTAACAAATCAGCATGTTTGTAAACTGCTGCAGGCCACATAGCAAGGTCTCTTACACAAAACCACTAAATGAATATTTTTTGTATTTTTAAATATGTCTTTAACTTTTCAAATCTGAATTTCAAATTTAAGCATTTCCCCGGCGCCAGATATTTTACCGTATGGGAAACGTGGCGAACGGTGCCGTTGGTCAGCGGGTTTTCTCTGGGTACTCCTGTTTCTCCCTACCATTCGCATTCCGTCATTTCTCCACCATACGGCTTAATTGCGTGTTATCCTTCAAGACTCGCAGAAGCATACGTGCGCCCAGCCATAAGTCAGATATATGTGGTTCGAGATAAAGTGCGCACTCAATAAAACCCTGCTCAAGTTCTATTTTCAGCCAATTTGTATCTTTCCGCGAGTAGAAGCTAACGAAGGGAAATGTTTAACCTCTATGGACGTGTCACTAAATTATTGCGTGTGTAAGATAAAATTGTGTAGTCGATATGAATCGATACAGTTTAGTTAAAAAATTTTTTATTAATTACATTGAAAACAGTTATGTTGATTTTGGTTGATTTTGTTTCTGTATTATTGCATTTGAATAGGAAAATATTCGTAACTATATTGCGTAATTTCGCTGCCAACTTTACAAGAAGTAAGGCAACTATAGTTTATGTTAAATTATATGCAGTAACGGCTAGTGATGTTGTTCAAAGGTTAAAATTTTAGTGTTCACTTCATCCCGAGTGACCTATACCCGGGTGTAACTTCCTTTCTCATACCCTACTCAAACTATATTTATTTGTAACCTTCTTTCCGAAGGTAAAAATTAGAATATGAGATCACCTTTCTGTCTGTAAGTGTTGTGTGTGTACTTGCGTGTGTACCTATGTGTGTGCATATACGTGTGCCTCTGTGTGTGCAAGTGTGTACCTATGTGTGTGCCTCTGTGTGTCCCTGCGTATATATTCCTGTGTGTGAACCTGTGTTTGTTTGTGTGTGCATTGTGTGTTTCTGTCTGTGTATGGCTGTGTTTATATGCGAAGGTGTATGAGTGTTCCTGTGTGTCTTCCTGTGTGTGTGCCTCTGTGTGTGCCTCTGTGTGTCCCTGAGTATATTCCTATGTGTGTGACTATGTTTGTTTGTGTGTGCATTGTGTGTTGGTGTGTGTGTATGTCTGTGTTTATAAGCGAGGGTGTTCCTGTGTTATTTGGAGTGTGTTTGTGTGTGTGCCTCTGTGTGTCTTAGTGTACGCCTGTGTTTATGTGTGTATGTGCCTTATATGTGCGTGTTTGCATGTAGGTATGCGACTGTGTGCGTCTTTGTATGTGTCTGTGTATTCCTGAAAATTTTTGAATCCGTGGACCGAATTTTATTACATTTACAGTAGTTCACATTTTATAACATTGTGTGGCTAATTGACTTCTATGTATTGTGTTCATGTCGTGTTTATGTTTTCATAATTGCGGTTACTTGGACATTTTCTGATCACACCAGATATCTGTGGAACCATTTTCCAGAATTGCATCAAATTCTTTAACATTTAGTACTTAGTAAGGTAAAGTTAATTTCAAAAATATCATTCATGACGCTTTCATATTACCATAATTATGGTAATTTAAACATTTATTAAATTACATGAGACATAAATATAATTTTAATCCTAATTTCATCAAGTTTGGTAAGCTACACATGTAGTTCTTAGCCCTGAAACTTGAGTTTCATTAATATTTTTCAGGTGTTTTTAAAGGTGGTTCTTTAAAACTTTTACTATCACAAAATATGGAATATTAATTTTTTTCGGCACACGTGTATTAGTAAGTATGGAAACGTGACTTTAATGTTGTTTGTTCCTGCTGTATTTAATAATGTGCGTCCCATAAATTCGAATATTTCACGATATGGAGACATATTCATTGTTCATATTTTAAGAATTACTGGATCGACTATAAGTAAATTTCATATTTTGTCATTTAATTATCCAAAGCTTGAAATAACTAGCATATAGTGTATTCGGTCCCCATCTTATGAGATAGAATGACATGAATAAAGGTATTACAACATATATTTATATCTGCGTGTCCGATTTTAACTCTAAGGTTTAATTTGCAAACACGTAGAGAAAGTGGAGTCATTATTGATGCTGGTAACAGCTTCTTATTTTACAAGAAATTTTGTCTTGCATTATGACTGACTTACACATTGTACCCACGTAAACGTCAAAATTTACTGACTAGATGTTTGTTCCTTGTTTTTATTTGACCCGATTCCATCCTGGAATTTCTTTGTTGTGTATGTATCTTGCTGACTAAGCATACTCTGCTTATTTTATGGTTTTCTTTTATTTGTTTAGTTTTCTATGACAGTCATTCAATTTTGCAGGAGTACGTCCAAGAAACTGAATCTAGTCATGAACTCCCATTGCACAGTTCTTTCAAAGATCATAAAATTTACTGAAGTTATACTATAAATTTTACCTATCTACCTACCTATCTTCCTACCTAACTACCTACCTACCTGTCTACCTACCTTACTACCAACCTTCCTACCTACCTTCCTACCTACCTATCTTCCTACCCACCTATATTCCTACCTACCTATATTCCTACCTACCTATATTCCTACCTACCTATATTCCTACCTACCTATCTTCCTACCTACCTGTCTTCCTACCTACCTATCTTCCTACCTACCTATCTTCCTACCTACCTATATTCCTACCTAACTATCTTCCTACCTACCTATCTTCCTACCTACCTATATTCCTACCTACCTATCTTCCTACCTGCCTATCTTCCTACCTACCTATCTTCCTACCTACCTATCTTCCTACCTACCTATCTTCCTACCTACCTATCTTCCTACCTACCTACCTAACTTCCACCAACATACCTTCTTACCTTCCTACTTACATTCCTACCTACCAGTGAAAGGGAATGGAATAGACATACATTTCCAAGGAACACTACGGTTACTACACTTAAATTACTGCAGCCCGCAGATTGGAACAAAGTACAAAATAAGAATTGGCTATAAATATAAACTCTAACAGGATATCATAGTATAATAAAGAATGTATATTCGACAGGTAAAACCACGTTATGTTTGAGGAGAGAGATGCAGCGAAGACAAGAGACATTGTCCTGCTAGGAGTTACGAGGGCCAGCAACAACCAGACAGTAACTCGCGTGTGAGCGGTCCACGGGGAGATCACGGACTCGTATTTCACGTGCTGACTTGCGCTAATGATGGTTATACATTCCTGCCTCCAGAACTGCTAGGATTTATGGCGGCGTGACGTCATATACGGGATGTCGAGAAACAAATGCATAATAAGCACACCGTGAGAATCCTGGGCTGAATTTGAGACGCAAATATCTGTGGTAAAATGTTGCACGACGACATTTAACGTGAAAAATGTGGCAACACTGCACAGAGTTAGTCACGTCTTGCGTTCCATGTTCAGGTATTATTTTGAGAATATTGCGTCAAGCAAACTTAGAATCATGTTTGAACTGCTCGGGATTTTAACCTGCACCCATAATACGCAGGTAAGAACAGTAGTAGTAAGATAAGACATATATGTGTTACCATATTGCACATGTAAGATTTCGTTATACAAAATTTTGCCACTAACATTTTCGTCTCAAATTTAGTCCAGGATTCCTGGGGTGTGCTGCTCATTGTTAGTTTGTTCCTGGACAGCCTGTGTATATATAGGCCAGTCTGGAGCTCCTACGCCGACGCGAACTTTGGCTGAACCCAGCTCTGTCCTACAAGGTTGGCACACCTGTTCAAACACCCCTCGCAATGATAAGCTACTGTAAGGTTAATTCAACTACAGGTTAGAAAGATCAATGTTACAAGTTTGGCACAGGGACAATTTCTGCCACTTGAGCGCTGGTATCGCTAGTGCACCGAACTGACCAATCACAGAGCTTTCCTGAATTTTAAGTTACATTAAGTTGATAATTTAAAACGCGAAATTGGTTTCTTTTACCTTAAAATTAAATTAAACGACAAACATCATTTCCAAGTTTATTTAAATTTAATTTCACTACGGTTTCGTATTTATCTGGTCTTTTAGCGATCGAAGCGAAACTAGTGGCAGAAATTTTCCCTGTGCTCAACTCTCCCATAAGAAAACGTATTTTCTTTTTAACCTGTAGTAGAATTAACCTTAGCTACTGAAAGCGTTTACAAAAACTCACCCGCTGCAGTAGAGCGAGTTATCTCTAGAACAAGTGATTTTCGGTGAAAAGAATTCTGCAATTTGTTTCAATGCCTTATGGGAACACCTGTTTCTCTGCTTCGTGGTCAGTGATTGGTAACTTTCAGCGTCTCGGAGTCTTACCCGCAAATCACGGACGTGCGTGATGTCTCGGTAACATTGTTCTGATTGGCACAGTCAAATGAGCCACGCCTCCGCCCTATTATATTCTGCTAATAACCACGGACCAGAGTTTCATGTGTGCACGTAAGGCATTGAAACAATTTGTTGCAGAATTATTTTCATTAAAAAACACTGGCTCTAGTTATCTCACGTGACCAGGTTTTGTAAATCACGTGGATATTTATGAACGTCTGTAATGCTGTTCCGGGTTTTAATACGGCGGGAACAAAAAATCATACATATTTTAAACGTGTTAAATATTTTGCTGAATGCTAACGTTCGCTGCACATTCTTTACATGCTGTTCTGTATAAAATTCGCTTCGTACTTGTTTCTTCGATATTTTGAACACACTGCATTTAACATCCCATCGTTGTGGTTTTGGTTATGCGTACATGCGACTTTCGTCTGCTAAATGCCTCTTACCCTGCTGGGCAAAATAAGTGAGAAACTGATCGAGAAGATATCAGGTGAATATTTGGTCACGGGTAAAGTTTACCTGGTTTACATTTCGTACAACAGAAGCTGAAATGTTGACTTACCTACCCTACTCGTGTGAGCTTTCTTAAACGCCTTAAGAGATAATTATCAGCAGTTTTACTACCATAGAGTAAACCGACCTTATACCGTGATATACCTTATTTGCAGTCTTCACAAATTGGGAAGGATCTGTGCACATTATTCACTAGGCTACCAATAGAGAGCAGACATATGTAGTTTCGACAATAAGTAACCAGTGTGTCAAATATAATATCACAATTAAAATATTTAACATATTTCTTTTACTGAAGTTTGAAAACTTAGTATCACGAAGTTGGTAGGATTAACTTACATGATGAGAGGGCAAACTGCATGACGATAGCTTACAAAAAAATACATAGGAAAAGTGTTTTCAATTTGCCAGTAAAGTGTTTATGGTGGGAGTAATGTTGCTCTGAAAAATATACTACGAATTTTCGTCTTTACGGAAAGTTTAAGAAATCATATAACGACTCCCTTTTTGATAAATTTATCACAACATACTCCGTTATGACTCAATCCTGTATAATGGACCCACATTCATGTAATGCATTATAATGGCAGCAGTTTCAATTTACCAAATTTCACTGGCACCTTGAAGGAATTAGTCTAACAAATAAAAATCACATGTATCACCAACAAATATATTTCGAGCTTATAAAACCGAATGTTGAAATTCCATGCCCAACAAAGGAATAGTAAAAATCTACTTCAATTGCAAGCATAAACTCAGAAAATGTTTTGTTGACTCAGACGAAATTCGTTTGCAAATTAAATATTTTGTTCTTGGAAACAAATTACTGTAGGGGAAACTTCAGAAACAGAAATACGTAAAACAATTGTAATTGTAATGTTATATGTGATAAACTGGTCACTTATTGCTGAAAATGCGCTTGCATGCTCTGTGTTGGTTACCTAGTGAACTATTTGTACAGATCCTTGTCAATTATGTGAAGCACGCAAAGTGGTTTATGACGATAATAATAATAATAATAGTACGAGATCATTAATGGCGCAGTTAAGGCGATGTCGCCTTGTCTTACACTGTACCATAAAAATTTCAGTTTACAGTTTACAATTATTTAAAGATATTTCAAACTTAAGTCTAAGGAAATACTATTATTAAAAAGCAAGAATGAATAGCAATGTATCATGAGATAATTAAAACAGCATGATAATTAAATTACAATTTAAACAGCATAAGAATAAATACATCGCATGTACTAATACAAACTAGATTAACAGAGTTCAATGGAGAGAAAAAAAAGTGTATAATGAAAACAAGCCGAACTATGAAACTGAAAATAACATGATAATTTAAGCCAATATCGTTACAAATAAGAATAAGTATAAAGTCTATAAGTGAGAGGAAACACTAAATAATTAATACGCAAGTAACAAAGTAACAAAAATACATAAATTACAAGCTGCACTGAGGAGGATGCAGTCAGGATATATGGTCATTTAACCCTACACAGTTTTCTTTAAACGTGTGAGATTAGGTTAGAACTACTAAATATCGCTGTGTCGTACGTTTAAAGTGCTTCATTTTTATTAACATAAAAAAGAAACGCCAGGTTTACTTCCAAACCCAAAATCTTAATTTTGCAAAACAATGTCTTACAGGGGCACAGCTGTAGGGAAAAGGAGATATCGGAATAGAGCCGCCACCAAACCTTCCCTTGCATTACCTTCTGGTAAAAAAAAAAAAAATGTCTACGATTTTATTGCTTGAAGATGGTCATTAGAGAGTATATCAACGAAAAAATTTCCCCTTCCTGGGGCCAGGATGTTAGCACGGGGAGAAGAAGTTACCGCTACGGGAGTGGACTGCCCCTATAGCCTGGATATTTTTTAAGAGCCTCCATTAGAGGTAATGCTTGTCGGGCCCTGCGAACCAATTTGCCGCGCGGAACACTAACATTTGCAGGGATGGTGGCGACGCCCCGGTGTTATCGGCTGCGGAGTGGGCGCCATATGGCCGGCGAAACCAGGACGACGAACAATGGGCAGAGCACGCCGCTAATCACACGGCCCTGACAGCGGACCAAGTGCTGACCACGCCCATCTTGCTGGCCGCAGCCAACGACCTGCCTGCCTCTCGTTCCTGCAGGGTTATTACCGCGGTATGTGGCTGATTCTTCCGGACCATGCGCGACCACACTTGCTTCCAGTTGTTACTTTTGTGTAGTTATAGAGGTCATGATGATGGATTAACCATTTCTTTTGGTCACAAGCTAGAGTTCAAGTGTGACCTTTACACTTATTTGGACTGCATTAAGCAGAAAGGAACCAACCCACAGTTAACTGGAGCTGAGATATTCTAGGTCAAATTTTTCCTTGTGTATCTAAGACTCAAATAAACCATTTTATCGAGGACCTTATTTTTCGTCTAAAATGTGATTTAGTTCTTCTAGTTTTCTAAGACGTACTTCGGACCTTCTCCTCCTACGTGGTATGATTATCTCCAAATCGATTAATTTGTAGGTTGATTCCTTTCTGCTTAATGTCGTCCATTCAACACCTCTCGAAGGCTGCTGAGTCATTAATTAAGAAGCCATGTAATACAGGCCAAGTAGTGTTGTATCACTACATCAACGAGCAGCCAATGAACGACCACTGTCTTCTTGGAGGCTAGACTATAGGCCAGTGAACTCATGAATTATTCCGATACCTTAGCGACCACCAAGAATTCTAAACACAGAGTTCACAGTCATATTTCGACTACACCCAGACATAAAAGAAGGACGTAAAGAAAAACAGGTTCCCAGTATAAAAAATACGGAACTAGACAAAACACAACAGTGGACAACAAACAAATGACAGAAGACAACACGACACAATTTCCATTCGAAAACAGGTTTACTTTATGTCCGTATTTTGTGTTTGCATGTTGTTGAAATCTTACTGAATTAAATCCTTAGAATTTTTTTTTTTTTTTTTTGCTGTTAAATACAAAACACTGACAGAATTTCTCTGGGATTGCTTTTCCTGTTTTTGTATTATGTCATTCAACACAAGTTTGGTCAATAAATCATGCGCAATGGCCTATTTCCACAAACCAATACATTCTTATTATTTATATTGTAAACTCCCATTGCAGCAAACATTTTAAAGTGTAGTCTGTGTGACCTTCACAGTTGATCATTGACTGATTTGACTCCTTCTGGATGTTGCTGATCCAGTTACAAATATGCAACTAAACAGACCAAATTATGGGGTGCACTGATCTAGAGAGGTGGGAGCATGGTGGCGACACACACCCTGCACCCTTAGCCCTGATCAAATCAAGAAATAACCGTCAGGAGTGTATTTGTAAAAATATAAACATTTCTTACTTATGTAATTTAAATTATTGCTCAGGAAACTCCTTAAATAGCACCATTTTGCACAAATTATTAATTTTTTTCAGGTGGAGGGTCCTCCGACCCCTCAGTTTTTGGCTTGGTGTGTACGCTTATGCATTTTTACTGCATAACACCCCCCTCCTTCCGTTTGACAGAATGCTGGATCCGCAGTTGCTCAATCAGCAAGAGCAGCCAGTAAGCAACAAGTGTCTGCTTGAGTAACAGATATTCTTGCAGGATAGCCTATTGGTAGGGAATGGAAAATTTCACGAATTCAATTACCTGTAGGCTAGAACCCATTGTACTATGCATACTCAAGCCCCGTATATTCGTTCATTGTCTGTTGTTCCACTGAGTAGCAGCTAGTGGACAAATAGTCTGGGCTTGAGTACGCACAAGATAATTGATTCTAGCCTACAGGTCGTTGAATTCGCGAAATTTTCCAGTCCCTACCTATAGGTCAGTGTACCCGCGGAATTTTTCCAGTCTCAGTTAATTTTAATGGGCTTTACGTCTCGTTGAAAGCGAGGTCGCTAGAAAAAGTAACACACAACTTTACTCAAGGAAGGAATTTAGAGAGGAGTTGGCCATGGCCTATTTTAAGTGATCATCCCAGCATTAGCCTGAAACGATTTCGGGAAACAATGGAAACCTAAATCGCGATAACTGGAGTCGGAGAAATTGTACCCGGTTCCTCTCGAATGGTTACCGTTGCGTCACCTTGCTTAGTCCGGCGTACTTGCCCGTGTGCTAGGTGACTAGCGACGAGTGCCTTGAGAGCAACTCAGTGAATGACCGTATGACTAAGTGAATGACTGACTGATGCCGCTGAAGTCAAGGTCGCGCCCCAGGCCAGTGGCTATATTTTGGGAGGAGCAGGTACTTATGTGATTTTATGGATTGTAAAAAATACCAGCCACCTCAGAAGTGTGGTTGTTTACTGTTACAGAACATTAAAAATAGCATACATATAAGTAGGACACATTAAATATAATTGGATCATTATAGAACAAATCTCCAGTTTCCTTGAGGTGAATGGACATACTTTGACTACATAATGTTGAACACGATTTTGGGGAGCCCCCTCTTCAGCCAGGTAGCCCACCCCCTTAAATCTGACCCTGCCCAGGACTGACTTGTCTTCTGATGCAAGAAGGTGGAATCATGTTCCACGACTAGGACATAAACACACTAGTGAAGATAGAGCTGGAAATTCAAGTACGCATGACTTCTGCCTAAAGGATGTCACCTACCTGGAGCTGTTGACTACAGAGTATTACAGGCGTGACACTACGTGGCGGCTCTTTTGATACGAGCGAACTTCGCCGCTTATTGGCTGCCAGAGACTGTTATACTCTGTTTCATGTAAGTTTGTATTATTCTGACAGCAACTTATGGGCAATATTTTTTCATATTTTGTGATTTGTTGCACAACGCAATATAATTTTAGCTCTAAAATGAACCTGAATAGGCCATTTCAGTATTTGTACTGCAAGCTTTGTCTTGTGTAGTGCCACAAATCACAAAATATTACAATTTATTGCCCATAAATTGCTGTCAGATTTATCCAAACTTATATGAGAGTAAGTATAATAACAACCTCGTGTATGTTTGGCTCCTGCATGTTACGGCAGGTTTGCTATTGGTCTAGCTGCCGACTAGCAAGGCGGCCGCTTTAAGCTGATCGGCGGCAGACGTCTCCGCCATGTTGCTGACCAGGAAAGCCATTTTGCTGGCGTGTGTGACTGAGTTCGCCGTTACTTGCTATTTCACTTCTGTACACTTAGATATTCTGTGGCCGTGCTCTGGAGACACCCAAAAGCGAAGGGGAGCCGCGGTTGGAGCGATAGTTAGCACACTCGTCTCTCACCAAGGCAATCCAGCCTCGGATCCCGGCGGTGTCAGTCGCTAGACTTTCGAATATGGGAATTGTACATCAACTGCCGCATCGCCACTATATGCCAACCAATAGGCATTAGCTGGAGTGCAATCTTTCAGCCGAACAGTTTTTACCAAGGGACTTTAAACTGTGAAAAAATGATTTTTTTTTTACTAGGAAATCTGTAGTGAAGTTGAGTGCAATATTATTTCTATAGTTTTCGAATAAATAATTTAGGCTTATTTTAGGGTACGGAAGTCTGGGAAGTTGCTTATTTATAGTTATGCGCCGTGCATATGCTATTTCATCTAACTAACCTTGTACCTCATTGTGTAAGCGAGATTAGGCTAGGAATTTACAGTCGCTCGTACGATTAGTAAAACATTATGATTTTCTCGACGTGACCCGACGGGCGTATCAAAAGAATAGTACAGCGCAGTAAAGTACGCGCGGCACGTGACGGGAACGAGCCAATGAAGCCGCGCCTCACACGTCTGTGAAATGCCGCGGCCATTCGTTAAAAATACACATTACGCCACACTTCTTCTCGCGAGTTTCAAGTTATCACAGCGTGCGTGACTTTCCGACCTGAGGTTCCTTTTTTTATTATTATTATTTATTATTATTTCTTCGCTGGGACCATCTACGACCACGTGAAGGAGGCCGTCTGTCCAGACTCCTTCGAACGGTTCGTGCTGAGCTTCGGTCGTTAAGATTTTGTACATAAAACTTCCCGGTGTGCTTAAGTAATGTCGGCTTAAAAATAACATTCAAAGAATATTGCACGTACGCGTACCCATTTCAGCTCCTTCACTCGTGACTAAAGTTTATTTTCGCGCGGCCAAAATTACAAAAACATGTATTTTTGCAATCCTTTTTAAGTATGAAATTCTTGGTGCGAAATATAGGGTGAGCACAAAATAAATATGCAGTTTCAAGATATCATAAAACTAAACGGTTCAACGCATATTTGCGTCAAACCATTTCCTATCAATTAAGTATCTGTGTAAGTTTTTGTGACGTATGTACGCAATTCCTTTCTTGCAGACTGCCGCTGCCAGACAGCGAAATTGTAGGAAATGGCACCTCCAACACAACAGAAGAGCTGGTGGGTCCTGCAGTTAGCAAAACCAGAGTTAGTAACCACTGTGCAACGAGTATTTCGCACACACTTTCGCCAGGATCCACGCGCCAAAGTATCAATATCAACTCGGAACAAACAGTTTGAAAATAACGGCTGCATTTGCAAAGGATAAAAGTCCTGGTCGCCATCCTGTGCCAGAGCATGCTGTGGATTGGGCTTGAACAGCATTCCAGCGAAGCTCACAAAAATCATCACGTCTAGCAAGTCGTGAGCTGCAGATCCCTAAAACAACCATTTTCAAAACCTTGCGTAAACGCTTGCACAAGAAACCGTGCGGATTGCAGCTGGTCCAGGCACTAACTCCCAGAGATTATGCAGCACAGAGATGTTGGTAAAAATGAACAATGACGAAAACCTGACGAAGAGGTTAATTTTTAGCGACGAAGCAACATTTCACACTAATGGTAAAGTTAATCGTCACAATGTTCGGGTTTGGGGTTTCGGGAACACAACACCCCGCTGGTGACTACAAACACAGCGAGGTCCATCGTTCGTCCTCGTTAATGACTCCCGATACAGTGAGGTCCATCGTTCGTCCTCGCTGATTACTACAAACACAGCGACGTCCATCGTTCGTCCTCGTTGGTGGCGAAATCCATCGTTCGTCCTCACAGCTCAGCCGAAGCACAGTTCACCAATAATACTTAACTGCTGCGCTACAATGCATAGCATTGATGGTGGACGTGATATGCATGAATCGAATGTTCCGAAGCCCATTCCGTCATGCGTGAAACACAGTTTCCCCACTAGTAAAGGTAGGTTTACACTTGACACTTATAGCATGCAATTTATCTCGGACATATATGGCTTCAGTGTATAAACAGGTCTGACACAATATATCCTATAGAAAACCATGTGTCGCGAAAAATATATCAACACTTTCTTCTCTCATGTGTAAACACTAACTCACCTGAGAGCTAGTCTCGGACAGTATATTTTAACTTTGATGCGAGAAGTGTCGATAGTTCTCTCTCGCTAGTGTAAACCCTTCTGCGATTTCAGTGTCTGGCATTTGTTGCATGTGATCTCAGACATTTATCGCTTCTCAGCTGGTGTCAAGTGTAAACAATACAGGAGACATTAAACAGTATCTCGTACATTTCTTACCATAGTTCAAGCACAGACTACTTTTCACCGAAGTGTCTGACAGCAGTCGGAGGAATGGCGCGCAAAGAATGGTTAAAAAACGAAGTTGAAGACTTGATAAGCGATTACGAATCGAGACCTGTAATATGGGACGTTAGTATTGCTGTGTATATAGACAGGAACAAAAAAAAATGCTGCCCTAAAAGATTTAGCAGAAAAGTTTGATACAACTGTAGAAGAAATTGCAAGAAAACTACACAACCTAAGAAACCAATTCAACAGTGAATTGAAGAAATCCCGAACGTCCAAATCTGGCCAAGGAACAGAAGACAAATATGTGTCTAAGTGGCCTTATTACCAATCCATGCTGTTTATACAGCGCATCATGGCCTGCATGTCAATGCAAGGAAATATAGCAGATGTAAGTACTGGTTCAAATGGTTTTGTAAGCGCCTTCAAAGGACTTGTTCTACTTCGTCATTGCCTACACAATATTTGTATCCTAAATTCTTGATAAAAATATTTGCAATTAGAGTTGGGCTCAATTTGTGTATAATATAAAATAAGCGAGCTTTCAAATTAAATGCATCATGTT